>JAFFST010054164.1:58904-70751 GCA_022414735.1 Noturus placidus
CCCCCCCCCCCCCCCCCGTTTTAGAACAATAATGATGACATCAACACAATGAAATAACACTTATTGAATTATGTCATGACAAAGAAAATTGTTAAACAAATCAAAAGTATTTCATAGTTTACATTTTAGATTTTAATTGCTAAACAGTATTGCAGCAGCATGAGGGAGCGTCACCCTCTTCTAAATGTTTTAAGAAATCTTAATTCAATTAAAAATACGTTAGATAAGTAAAGGTCATTTTAGAAAATACATTTTGATTCAGAAATCAAATTATGCATGGGTATTATCTTCACTATTTATATTTGTCTTAGAAACAAACAATAATCCGTAATATGTCAAATCAGGCTAAGAAAAATAAATATATATTCAATCTTTGTACAAACGTTTAACTGCTAATGTATATTGGCATACTGAACATAATGCACAGTATTTTCCAATAACATGGGTGTAGATTTGTCTTGAAACCTGTCATGAAATGGAGGATAAATTGGGCCTGTAACACCACCTATAAAAACAAACACTTTCAACACCAAGAACTAGTTATCCATCACTTATGACACTTGTGAAGGGTGTACTCACTTTTGTGAGATACTGTATGATTTAAATGCAAACCATTTATCTTGACCTCACTTCAGATGTGTACTCCAGATCTAGTGCTACTGGTTGTGGGGCTGAAACCATACTACTTGCCTAGGGAGTTCTCTCACACAATTGTTATGACTGTGTACATTCCACCATCATCAGTGGCGGCACACACCTGTGACATCATCCACTTCACCATTGCGAAACTTAAGACACAACACCTGAGCGCACTCATGATAATAAACGGGGACTTCAACGATGTCCACCTATCTAAAACCCTTACACATTTCATACAGTATGAAAATGCAAAACAAGGGAGAATAAAATCTTGGACACTGTAAGCCAACATGAAGGGGGCATACTGCCCTTCCACCTTTGGGCAGATCAGACCACAACTTAGTCTACCTTGTATCTATGTACAAGCCTGTAGTCAAACAGCAGCCTTTCACCACCAAATCTGTAAAGGTGTGGTACAGTGAGGACGAAAATGACCTGCAGGACTGCTTCCAGACCACAGACTGGTTCCTTGAGGACCACGCAGAGGACATTGAGGGACTCTCCCATTGTATTACAGATTACATGCGCTTCTGTGAGGACAGCACTTTACCCACAAAGAAGGTCCGCTGTTTTTCAAAAAACAAGCCATGCATCAACAAATATATTAAAGCCCTCCTGAACAGGAAAAAGTGAGCATTTATGACAACAGACAATGAGGAGGTCAGGTCAGCCCAAAAGGAGCTGAGGGAAGCCAAAAACAGATACCGTGAGAGGCTAGATGGCAAGCTGGAAAAAAAAAAAACGTGCCAAAGAGGTATGGGAGGGATTACTGTGCTTAAAAATTCCAGACCAGTCATGGAGGGCAGCCTGGAACATGGAAATGAGCTAAACCGGTTTTTCAACAGGTTTGACACAGCCCCCACCCCTGTGAGCTCAAAAGGACAGTCATACACTCCTGATGCTGAGGACAATACAGGAAACATCACAGGCACCCCAACTATTCCCTCCCCCTCCACTTGATCAGTAATCGCATCCAGCCAGGTGAGACGGGAACTATCCAATCTCCGAATAAACAAATCTATGGGCTCAGACAACATCAACCCCAGGCTGCCCAAGGCATGTGCCACACAGGTGTTTCAACACCTCTTCAATATTTGCCTAAGGTGCCCCGACTGTGGAAGACCTCCTGCATTATTCCGGTGCCCAAAAAGGGTCATCCCTGTACCTACATTTACATTTATCTCTCGGACATGTGGGTAGATTGCGACATGGTGGCCTGGATCATGGTCTATCTTACCAGCAGGCCACAGTATGTCCGACTGTTAGGGCAACCTGTCAATGTGGTGATGTGCAACAGTGACGCAATTCAAGGAACTGTGCTTTCACCTTTTCTATTCACCATATACACCTCTGTCTTTAGCTACAACTCTGGAACATGCAACCCCCAGAGATTCTCTGATGACTTCTCCATCATGGTGGAGATAAAGACGATGAGTACAGAGGCGTAGTGGAGAGCTTCGTCAGATGGTCTGAGGATAACCACCTTCAGCTCAACATAGAGCTGATAGTGGACTTCCGCCAAAACAGAAATCCCCCAACACCTATTACCATTCAGGGGGAGAACATAGAGATGGTGGACATGTTCCTGGGAGTGCGCACTAACAGCAAACTGGACTTGTTGGAAAACACTGAAGCTCTCTACCGGAAGGGACAGAGCAGACTGTTTTTTCTAAGGAGGCTCAGGGCCTTTTGATGTGAGCAGCAAGCTACTACAGATGTTCTATCAGCATTGCCACAGCATGCTGAGGAGGTGGAATTAAGGCTGGTGAGGCTGACTGACTCAACAGGTTGGTGAAGAAGGCCAGCTCTGTTGTTGGTCACAAACTGAACATGGGTGACATGGGTGGAGAAGAGGATGAGAAACTAATTCAGGTCCATTGTACTAAACCCCTCTCATCCACTGTATGCTGAGCTCCGGCAGATGGATAGCACTTTCAGCCACAGGCTCATCCCCTCCCAGGTGCAAGCCGGAATGTTTCAGATGTTCCTCTGTGCCGACAGCCATCACACGGTACAAGACCGAACCACCCCCTCCCTAGACCTTACTTTACACCCCTATATATATATGCTTCTACATTGTTGTAATATTTGTACCATATTGTATTACTTACATTGTTTACACATCACTACTTAATAGTTATCATCATATGTCCACACTGGTGATACCATATAGCTGCAATATGTATATTATTGTGCATACTGTACATGGGCCTGTATACTGTACTGTACATTGTTGTTTATGTATCCTGCTCTTATGTTTATACATCTTTTATTTATTTTTATATATATATATATATATATTACACTCTTCATATAGTTACTGTATATCCCTGTATTGTTCTCCTTGCTATTTCGTTTTTCTTCGCCAGTCTTGCTGTTGTGACGCCCTAATTTCTCCGTCCGGGGATTAATAAAGTACTATCTTATCTTATATTACGCTCAGTGGACAACGCTAAAAGTACTTCAACTCCTACCTCAGAGAATACCTCCTTCTTGCTTTTTTTTTGGCTGATTAGTAGTCGATTTGACTTTTTACGGAGTTTAGTGGATGTCCCAAAACAAAAATCACCTCTGGGGTGCATGCACCCTGTAATTTATGGGCGATTGATATTTATCAACATGCACATGTGAATATGAAGAGATTCAGCATTTACAAAACTTTTGTAAATCTGGCATATGTATGTATGTATGTATGAGTGTATATATATAATTAGTTCAGTTTGGTTAACACAAACCTTTACATGCAACTCTCATTTGTACGTTGCTTTGGATAAAAGCGTCTGCTAAGTGAATAAATGTAAATGTAAGCTATAATCAAAGATGAATGAGGCCCATTATCTGTATGCTTAGAGAGTCCTGTAAAAGTAAATGAATTGCCAAATTGTGTTTGCCTATTTTATATATTTCGTAGGAAGAATCTAGGAAGTGAAAATAAACTTTTAATTAAGATACAGAAAATTTGGAATATAAAAATGAAGGTAGGAATTGCTACATATTTGACCTTTTTTTTTTTTTTCTCCTTGTAGGACTTTGCTTGACACTTAGAGGTGTGACCCTTCAAAATGCTCCTAAATTCATTTTCAAGGATTGGTAAAACGTTTTTCACTGAAGAAGCTTAGCAGCCTACATTAGAGGAAAAGGGACATTTTTTTCTGACAGTCTAAGCTATATACAGTCTGTGATCATGGACATGCCTTGCCCTGGAGCACGAGTTATAACAGCAATTTAACCTGGTAAAAAGTAAAACAGAAAATCCAGGGTAAGATTAAACTAACCTCAAATATGGCTAGTTAAACAATAAATCATGTTTCATGAGACAGGCCTCTGGTGTACCAAGAGATGCTTTGGTTTCTAATCCCTGTGTTAAATTGTGGGCTACATTACGCTGGCCCATTTGAAATAGCTAACCAAGATATGCCACTCCATATAAGGCAAAAATCATTATCAATGTTGTAGAGGTCCATGAAGCAAGATCTTGAGCATGCTTTTCTAATGAGAAAAATTGTGCCCAGTCACCAGATATGAGCAGAAAACCAGTCCTGTTATTAATTGACACCTATTCTCATTTACAGCCATTGGACCTCATTTATCAAACTGGATCTGTACACATGTATCTGTAAATTGTCTGTATGAAAAATTTTGTATTCATGAAAATCTGTATTTAAAAAAAACGTATGTATCCAATGAGTGTAAATTTATGCATAAGAAATTTTTGTTCGTTTGGCATATGCAAACATTTACACACAGCTTTACTGAATGATTGACAAATGAGATCCACTGTGTGGCAGGATTTGGGAAAAAAAAAAAGTTATCGTAGCAGGTGACACCTATGAATAGAATGGTGTTTCCCCAGATCATAGCTGTGGTTTGAAAGATGGTCTGAATGTCGAGAATAAAGAACGATACATGAAAATAAAGCTCTTCTAATTACGTATCAGCTGTGTTGTGCAGTCCCTCATTAGGCCATTCACTAAATGAGTAAACATTTTCAGTACAATTCCCTCCTAAGCCTAACCTTCAGTTCTTTAACCTTGTTTGTGTTCAGGTTCTGAGGCATCGAGTGGACACCAGGTGTTGGACTGAGCGAAGCCACTTGGAGAAGAAGCTCCTTGTTGTGGTGTGTGGGCTCATGCTGGCATTATTCATATGCATCCTGACATTGGGTCTGCATTACAATGAGAGTGAGTGACAGCAACATAAAACTACTGCTATACTCAAATCTTAACCCATATCTTATCTTCCAAACAAAATGTTCATGTTTTGCTGTGGCTCAGTCGGTAGAGCGGGTTGTCCACTAATGCACTAATCGTGGGGTTGGTGGTTCGAATCCCGGCCCGGGTGATCCCATGCCAAAGTGTCCGTGGGCAAGACACTGAACCCTAAGTTGCCCCCGATGGCAAGCTAGCACCTTGCATGCAGCTCTGCTACCATTGGTGTGTGAGTGTGTCTCATTTGTAAGTCGCTTTGGATAAAAGCGTCTGCTAAATGAATAAATGTAAATAAATGTAAATTTTTTATTTGCACATATTTCAACCAGAAGTCTGTCTACCCCCAAAAGAAAGCAACATTTAAAGATCCAGTTCCACTGAAAGATATTCAGCCTACCTCTACCTTTTTATAATTTAATCTTCTTATGGAAAAAACATTACTGCTTAATAATAATAATAATTATTATTATTATTATTATTAATTAATTAAACATATCTCTATTGGTGTTCTAGAAAACAACTGAAATGAAAATAAAAGTACTGAAAAAGAAAAACATATGTAAGTAAATAAATACAAATTTACATGTAAGTTTATGCATATATGCAAATTTACATATGCAAATTTCTCAAGAGCCAGACTTGATATTAAGTTTTTCAACCAGTGTTCTGCCAATACAAGGCAATCAAGCATCTAGCTTGTAGTGGACATGAGTCAACCGTTTTCCTTTCTCTGTTCGAGAGAGAACAGTTATCTGGGTAAATGCTTAGTATACAATGTTCAGGACTTCATGGTATTGGGGAAGAAGTAGTTTGAGATCATTACTGCTAAATTTAAAATAATTGAAAATGGGTAGCGAGTTATCATTGTTTACCAGCATCATCCACATCAGTCGGATCACCTGAGGTAAGAGTCAATCACAACATTTAAACATTTGACTAATCACTGCAACATCGGCTGGCCAATAATCACTAATCATTTCGGTCATTTCTGTTGACTAAAGTTCTTGTTTTAAATGTTTAATTAGATCATTTAAACAGTTTAAAACATTTTCATTGTCATCTGTACAGCGTGTGTAAGTGCTCTTCTCTGTTTTGATGAATATGTAACAGTGCATTGTGAATATTTTCACTGCTGGTATTTGATTACAAACGGAATTAATTAAGATTCTGTACTGTATGTCTCCATGGTACATCGATATCCAGCAACTCAATTAAAGTAGAGACGCTGTGAGGGTACTTTTTCATTTCTGATGCTCATACCGATACTGAAACCTTGAGTGTCAGCTGATACCAATACCCATCCCATATTGTTTTCTTCAAAAACTATTAAGCTTTAATATGTTTTTGTTTTTTTAACGGAATCACTTTATAGTTAAATTGTTTTACACACAAATCACTTACATTGTAAAATGATAGCAACATAATAAAGTGTATTAGTAAATCAATCCTAATCAGTCAAGTCTCGGAGTGCTTCTCCGATATTCAATCCACCATTTTTTTTGCCGCTATCAGTCCCATACTGGGTTTTTCATCACTGCCATTTCTGTATTCAAACTTAATAACCAGTGAGGAAATCACATTCCTCTGCATTTGTTAAACTGGCTCCTTATCCAGTGTGATATTTGCAGGTAGACAGCCAAAGGAAAGTTGGGAAGCAGCCTAAGTAAAAACACAGTAGCTGCGTTTACATGGACAACAATAATCCAACCCGATTAAGACGATACTTTGATTAAGAAACTAGCATGTAAACAGCAATTTTTACTCACCTTAATCTAATTAAGCTCTAATGGAATTAAGGCAGGTGGAGTACTCCTGTTTTAGTCGTATTATGGATGTGTATTACAGACATGTAAACACCTTCATCACATTATGAACGTCGTGTGAGAGTTTTCACCGCATTTTGAGACAGGACACGATCACACACGGCAGCGCTACACATTTACGGTGAACAAGAGACTTCGGCCGCGTCCCAAACCGCACACTTTCCTACTATAGGCCTGTAGTGGGGGAAATACATGTATCTCAGCTACTATATAGACGATAAGTACGCGGTTTGAGACGCAGCCTACGGCTTCAAGCAGTCGTCTATTAGCACGTACAGCATGACAAATAATTAACTGCACTTAAAGTGTCCGTAAAAAAAATAAAATAAACACACCCAAAACTGTATACGGTGCCATAACGAAGAGGAACTGTATGTTGATGCGTGAAATTCTGGAGGGCCGTTGGATGGCGTGGCGCGGTGACGTAATGACGCAGGCTGTTAATCTAATTATGATCTATAACATGTAAAACGGGTACATGACAGGAGTATTCTAAAAGAGACTCATGTAAACACCTTAATCACATTATTATCTTAATCAGAGTAAGGTCAATAATTACATTACTGCTGTCCATGTAAACGTAGTCAGTGTTTTGGTCAATTGTGTTTATGTTTTCTTAAAGTGCAGATGTTAAAGCGTATTTTGATTAAAGCCAGGTTGTTTTTGGCAATTTTCCAGAATTCAGCTGTAGCAACTTCTAATGGTTTTTCTGGGATTCCACGAATGCATTCTTGGACTTGGAAGTCTGCATGTTTCAAAATGGAAGCAGGAACCTCATATCAACCATTTATCTTTCAGTCATGTTTTTTTGTTCAAAAATGAAGTGTCAGATTACGGCATACCAGCGAATGCTATTTCCTCCTATTCAGTCACCCAAACTCAATGCCGCCAGACAAATCACTGCATTATAAAATGACTACTGACTGAAAAATGTGCCCAGACCAGAATGTCTACCCCTCCTTTAACCTACTCTAAATGTGCTTTTCTGCTTTTCAGGCCTATGTTTACTGCTTTTGGGCCTGCTTTCTTGCTCACACATGTTTTTATCTTTCTAGATTTGGCTGAGGATGTGTGTGGCTGAGGCCCAATGTTTTTCTTATGAGGTTCCACAGTAAAACCTACTGCTCTCTCTACTGTTCACATGCAAACAAGACCTTCTCATGCTATTCATGTTATTTTCAATATCCAACATAACATTCACATAACCTCCTAAAATAAACACTAAATAAAATTTGTAATTGAGACAAAAGTATGCTGAACTGAGAGGAATGTTTTCTTATGAGTGTCTCCATGTCTGAAATGATCTAAAGTGGAGCAAAATATACAATATAGCTGTTACCTAAAACAGTATTGTTCAGAGATTCGAGTATAGGAGCATACATAAAAACACAATAGAACAAAGGAGTAACCTAATACCAATTTCTCCTGCATGTGTGGGTGGGTTTTAGGGGTGGTGTGGGGGTCTGCATATATCCTATTTAGACTTCCTAAAGCTGTGCAAATAGGCTATAACAGTGCTTTCCAAACTTTTCCAGAACAAGGCCCCCAAAATGGCATTAACATTTGACCGAGGCCCCACTTTTGCAAGATGTCTTTAAAACACATTAAAAATACAGACTTCTGAATATATCCCCCTTTTTTATTAATAATTACATCTTATATATTTATATTACATTAGGAATTGATTGTGTGTGTGTGTGTGTGTGTGTGGTTGTCTGAGAATGAGAATTTATTTTTCACACCAAATTCTTGAGGCCTCCCTGGCGGCCCCCAAGAGGGCCGTGGCCCCCGCTTTGAAAACCACTGGACTATAAGACATTTTTATTTAAGTGTGCTCACTTATTTAACTAGGAGCACTTGTGAATAGATGGTCTCTGTTTGTGTGGATATTCATGCATGTTTGAGAAAATGAAGTTGCCAGGTTTTCATCTTCCATGCAAATTTGTCTCCATCCATCTTCTACTGCTTACTCCATTTCAGGGTCACGGGGAACCTGGAGTCTATCCCAGGACACATCGGGCACAAGGCGGGGTACACCCTGGACAGAGTGCCAGTCCATCGCAGGACACAATCACATACACACTCACACACCCATTCATACACTACGGACACTTTAGACACGCCAGTCAGCCTACCATGCATGTGTTTGGACTGTCTGTTTAACAGAAGTCTTGATTGCTTCCCAGACATGACTGAATGCAAATGTTTGCTTGATGACATTCAGACCTACTGATGCCGGAAAATTCTCTGAGGTTCACCATAGCTTATTTTAAGTATTTTTATTTTTTTTTTGTAACATTGTCTTTTTAAGTAATCCATTTAAGTAAGACAATTAAATATGTATTAGTTTAAGTGTGTTTTATTCAGTTCGTACAAAAATTCTGGATTGTCCTGCAGCTTTATTTATTTATTTATTTACTTGAGCTGAAACGACTTTAATTGCGAAACTGCACAAAATTGTTTTGCTTGGTCTTTCACAGTGATGTTTGTCGGTAATTGAGACCTTTTAGCTGTACTCATGTTCGACGCATGTGAATGGAAGAGCGCTTTGGCTGAATGAGTGTTGTGGTGATGTCACATGAAAAATATGAAGCTTTACATTTACATTTACATTTATTCATTTAGCAGACGCTTTTATCCAAAGTGACTTACAAATGAGTTCACACTCGCACACCAATGGTAGCAGAGCTGCCATGCAAGGTGCTAGCTTGCCATCGGGGGCAACGTAGGGTTCAGTGTCTTGCCCAAGGACACTTCGGCATGTGATCACCCGGGCCGGGATTCGAACCACCAACCCTACGATTAGTGGATTAGTGGACAACCCGCTCTACCGACTGAACCACAGCTTTACATTTACATTTACATTTATTCATTTAGCAGACGCTTTTATCCAAAGTGACTTACAAATGAGTTCACACTCGCACACCAATGGTAGCAGAGCTGCCATGCAAGGTGCTAGCTTGCCATCGGGGGCAACGTAGGGTTCAGTGTCTTGCCCAAGGACACTTCGGCATGTGATCACCCGGGCCGGGATTCGAACCACCAACCCTACGATTAGTAGACAACCCGCTCTACCGACTGAGCCACAGCCACCCCATAGCTTTGAATATTCCTTCGATTTTTGCAGAGTTTGCTTGATTTTGAGTTCATTTCTGCGATTGCAAAATCCTGGAGGCATTGTTTAGTATGTTAAGAAATGCATTTTTTCACGTGTGCATCCTTACAGCATACTGAAGTATCATTCTTGTTTGGTTTCATTACTGTCAGCTTGCGGGTGAACATTTAGAACATCAAGACTGAACTAAATTACCATTATTGCTTGGATAACTAACAAAAATATCAGAGTAACACACTGGATTGAAATATTAATAGTTTAATATATAAATAATAAGGTTTTTTTTTGTTTGTTTGTTTTTACTGTTTGTTCCTCAGCACACCCAGGACTGTGTCTGACTCAACCATGTGTGAGTGTAGCGGCGGCTGTCATGGGAGCTCTGGACCGCTCAGTGGACCCATGTAATGACTTTTACAGCTATGCGTGTGGTGGCTGGATGAAGAAAAATCCACTACCAGAAGGCAAATCACGATGGGATACCTTCAGCAATCTCTGGGAACACAACATGGCTGTCATGAAGAATTTACTAGGTCAGTCCACCACAAGGAACTGTTTATTTCAGTTTTACGAAAGAAATAGAACTGTGTTGAATTACATTTTTTTAAAAAAAACAACATTTTTTTTAAAGATTGTGTAAGATTACATAAGCATTATTAGCAGTGCTAATCTTTGAGATATGACAACAACTAACAGAAATTAACTCTGAATTAGATGCTTACGTGTGAATAAAATACAGTGCAAAAGTTTTATAAGTTGCATTTTCAGTTGAATTTGGGGAAACCACTTGAGGCATTCATCGGGTTGAACTATTTCACTTGAGGCATTCATCGGGTTGAACTATTTCACTTGCTTCTGTTTGATTTGTTTTAAAGTCGGTACATTTAGACAATAAACCTGTGTATATATAATAAAATACACATAAAGTTGTGGTCAGAAGTTCACATTACACACATCGTGTACTCACATTGTCATGGCAATATTGGGCTTTAAATAATTTCTTTGAAGTTTTCTTTTCCTGGCGCAGAGTGATTGTACAACATACATCTTTTAATAAAAAACAAACAACAAGAAGAAGAATTTGATTCAAAAGTTTTCATTTTGGGGGTTTCTGTACCAGCACAGGACCAAAATTATACATACAAACACTTATTGTTTATATGTATATTTTTGTATTGTTATTGGGAAGTGAAGGCACTTTGCCAAGGTCTGGAAGAAGACCCAAGCTGTCACCCTAAGCTGAGAGGAAATTGGTTCGGATGGTCAGGAAAAACCCAGGAACCACCAAGGCACAGGCCTGCTATGAACTGGAAGCAGCTGAAACATCAGTGTCAATGTCTACAGTCCAGCGAGTTTTACATCGCCATTGACTGAAAGGCTGTCGTCCAAGAAAGAAGCCCCTTCAACAAAATTGACACCTTCAAGCCCGTCTAAAGTTTGCGGCTGTTTGCGGCCGAGTTGTTTGGTCACAATGACCAGAGGTATGTTTGGAGGAGTAAAGAACACTGTACCAGCTGTTAAGCATGGTGGTGGTAGCATTTTGCTCTGGGGCTGTTTGCAGGTGGAACTTGTGCATTGCACAAAGTGGATGGAATAATGAAGAAGGAGGACTACCTTAGAATTATTCAGCATAATCTCAAACCATCAACCAGACACACATCACAGCTGGTTGTGGAATGGATAAAGCAGGCCAACATGAAGCTTTTAGAATGGCCTTCCCAAAGTCTTCATCTCAACACTATTGAAGATTTGTGGACCGTGCTTAAAAGTCGAGTCAGGGCCAGAAACCAACAAATGGGATTGAACTTTACCAATTCTGCCAAGAAGTGTGGTCAAATATCCAACCAGAATTCTGCCAGAAGCTGATAGACGGCTAGCAAAAGCATCTGCTCCAGGTGAAACTAGCTTTTTGATCCTGTATGTATAGTTTTGACCTTGTGTTGACTACAGAAAACCCCAAATAAATTCAAACTTGTGAACCAAATTCTTGTTTTTGTTATTTAGTAAGATGTGTGTTGCCCCAAAATGTTTGTTGCGCCTTATTGAAAGGCCAATATTGCTATGA
>JAFFST010054164.1:88724-104531 GCA_022414735.1 Noturus placidus
CCCCCCGACCCAGAACGAATACTCAAGGGGAATAAATAAATAAACGTTTTCTGAAAATGCAGATCATATTGACAGTGAGGAAATCATTAGCGCTGTTGTTAGCCCATTGTGATAGCCTGATTGTGATATCCATGCCCATAAACTTCTGATTCTACTTTGAGAATTTGAGATTGGGGAAGAGTTTTTTTCAAAGTATAAAATCATGGGGTTCCATTCTGAATAATAAATGTTTAGTGGATCCTCGACGTGAATATTTCATTTTCTTCAATTAAAAAAATAATAATAAATCACCACACCGCTGAGCCAGAGGGAAACTGATGGCGGTTTGATTGATTCCCATCCATGTAATATTCTTCTCTGGTCGAAGAGACCGGCAAAAGCATAAGCCCCACAGTTAAGCCACAGATTAGAGTTCAGGACTCAGACACTGTCCCAGTGTTAATGTCCAGGCTATACTAAAAACCTATTTCTTTAGTGCGATTTTATTAGCTAAAGGTAGAAGGTTCATGGACATAGAAACCCCATCACAAACCCATCCACCTCATTCATTCTCTCAGTTTTGTTGACGGTGAAGTGGCTGCCTGATTTAAGTCCCAGGTGCCCTTATGTCTGTTACTTATCTGGCTCTCCTTTTACGTTATGCTGTCATAACTAGTCTTGCATTTAGAACTTTACAGGACAAGATCACACCTAACAATCTTTGTTCACCGTACAGTCATAGAAGACAAATGATTTATAATCACATTATCTTGTGTCACCCAAATGAGGATGAGTTTGCTTTTGAGTCTGGTTCCTCTCGAGTCCTCTCTCGCTCTTGTGGTCTCAGGGAGTTTTTCCTTTCCACCACTTGTCTTGCTCATTAGGGATCCATTTAAACGGAATACTGATCCATGAATACTGACATATGTATGACATATATTTCCCGAATCCATCCCACTGAACTGTACACACTAAGGTTAAATTTAACACAATGTTATTTTAGACAGCACACTATGGCTTGCACCTCCAGGGTCCAGGGTTCCATTCCCACCCTGTGTGTGTGTGTGTGTGTGTGTGTGTGTGTGTGTGTGTGGAGTTTGCATGTTCTCCTCGTGCTGCGGTGGTTTCCTCCATGTACTCCGGTTTCCTCCCCCAGTATAAAGACATGCATGGTAGGCTGATTGATTGGCGTGTCCGTAGTGTATGAATGGGTGTATGATTGTGCCCTGCGATGGACTGGCACCCTGTCCAGGGTGTACCCCGCCTTGTGCTCGATGCTCCCTGAGATAGGCTCCAGGTTTCCCCGTGACCCTGAAAAGGATAAAGCGGTATAGAAGATGGACGGACGGATGGACTTATGACTTGCTTGTTGTAGTGTCCGAGCATCACCGCTAGATGCCGCTGCAGGCACATAATTTGTGAATAACATTACAAAAGGTTTCCAAGGCATAATATTGTTGATCATTTAGACCGAATGGACATTTATTGTATTTAAACACGTCGACATGTATCTTGATTGGTTGATTGATTGGGGAGATAGAATGAACAAAATGACTGCTATAAAGCCTATACCGTATTTTCTGTGTTGTCGGTGACGGTTCACGCCCCTTTCTTCCCCTCTGCTTGTTTTGGAAATAAAAGAGACTTCATTGCGTGTGCGGATGCTTTGTGTAAAAGCCATTCAGTTCGCTTCCAGCCCGGAATGGGACACATGTAGGACCAAAGGACCCGGCTGGACATTTTGTTGTGGCACGTGAGGAATCTCGGCAAGCGAGGCGCCTGAGGTAAAGCACGAACATTTCCGAAATCTGCCGACGCTTCCCGACTCGTCTGTACTACCGGACTGCTCGAGGCGGCCGCTTAACGCCATGTTGAGAGAACTCTCCGACGTGAATGAGGAATTCCTTTCAAAATGACGCGGAGAAGTGAATAAAATCATCTGGGAGAGGTTTGAAGTCGAGGATTTCATTAGCAGGGTCAGTGAAGCTCCAGGGCGGAGGAGAGTTGGGTGCTGACCCCCCCTCCTCCTCCTCCTCCTCCTCTTTAACGTGCCTGTCCCCATGAACAGCAGCACGTACAACAACCCCGAGAAACACAGCGACTGCACCCAAAATGCCTTTCTTTCGCCCCAGTAATGAACTACTCCTAGTCCATGGCGTGAAGTTTCCGACGGCCTACTGAGGAGAAGATCCGCGCCTATGTGCGGTAGATAGCTGCGCTGTGTCAGTATTTTAGCCGCGTAGTTCTTTGCTTTTCTTTGCTTTGCTTCAGTGTAGCACCGCCATGAGTTCCGCACCGACCTCAGCCGCTGGAACGGGACCGAGCCAGCTACGGGTTCCCCCTGTGTCTGTACCACTGGGAGTCACGGCCGCTCCTCAACCTCCCACCATGCCGGTACCTCCGCCTCAGTATCCTTCTCTAACCGGCGTTTCAGTCCGCCACGAACCCGACGGAGAGCGCTTGGTCTGGATGCTTGTTGTGATTAACGGCCGCGGTGGCTAGCTAACTCACAGGGGTTCCTATCTGAGGAGGTTAGCGCGTGAGGTTAGCGCGTGAGGATGCTAATCACAGATGCTAGTTTAGCGGGTGGAGTTCTGCTTGTGTGTGTTTTCATAGGGGTTCGGCTGTATGGTGGTTCTATTTTATTTTTATTAATTTCTCTCGAAAGTCCGCCTGGTGCTTTTGTTCGTGATATTTGACAACTCGGGCTTTGTGTGAGTGTGTGTGTGTGTGTGTGTGTGTGAGAGAGAGAGAGAGAGAGAGAGACACCGGGCAGCTCAGGGAGAGAAAACAGAAACGCCTCACTGTACACACTCCTTCCCGGGGGGAAAAAATGGTACGTCCGATGTTCCTTTTCGGTTAATTGAGTAAAATGTGACGGTGGAGGTTGTCAGGGTTTAAATGGATATAAAGGTTTGCGGGATTTCTCAGCGTTTGTCGCAGGTGTCGCCTGCTCAGAGCGCCATTTGAGACCTGCTATCACGTGACCCTTGAAGGGACACTATCTATTACAGGAGTATTATAAAGGCAGTGGCTTTCATCCATCCATCTTCAACCGCTTACTCCTTTCCAATTAAAACTTGAAGAACACATGGCTGTGTGTGTGTGTGTGTGTGTGTGCGTGCGCGCGCTCGCTGACCTGACCCGGTCCCAGTATGAACCACAGAGCGGAAATGGAAAGCTTGTAGGTGATTTGTGGCCAAAGCAACATGGCTGTCCGTTCTGTTTATTCATTCATTCATCTTATGTGTAAGCGCTTGTATCCTGGTTCAGGATCACATGTGGATCCCATGCTGGGAACACTGGGTTCGACGTGGGAATACGGTCTGGACAGGATGTCGGTCCGTTTCAGGGGACCATGCACACACACATTCGGAACTAAGGGCTTAAGTTCGAGACGCCAGTCCGCATACCTGCATGTTTTTTGAGCGCTGGAAGGAAACTGGAGAATTGTGAGAAACGGAGATGAGAATATGCAACATTTTTTTTTTTTTACCAGGACAAGAACCCTGGGGCTGTGGCCCTGGAACGCTCGTCTCTGCACTGCTACCATCACTGTGGTCTGTATACAGTTTTTTTTTTTTTTTTTTTTTTTTTTAGGATGGAACTGATCCCTCTTTTCAGTCCCTACAGGATTTTGTAATTTCATGAATGCGAAATCAAGCAAACTCCGCGCGATTCGGAGGAGGTTGCAATTGTTCAACATTTCCGTAGATTTTCCTGCAATTTGGTCAAAGGCGTGTCATGTGACGTCATCACGGCGCACGTTCAGCCAAAGCGCTCTTTGAAAATATGTCTAATCAGATCTGATACTGATCCAGCTTTTCAAGGCAGTGTTGTCCTGATGTCATCTGCAAACTCATTTAAACTGTCTTTTGGGCGCTAAGTTTTCAAATCAACAGATGGTGTATAACTTTAAGATTTTATTTCGTAGTAGTCTGTTTCCATCGCTCTCACGTTGTGTACCTTCAGGGTTAACGTTTGACCCAATTTAGGATGAATTTGAATGTTTCCTATTCTTCTTCCAATCTGCCGCACGAAGCAGGATAAGTGGATTTGCCGGCTTTGGTTATTAGAGGGAAAATGTATTCAAGGACGTCAAAACACAGGACTGGGACTCTGTCTGTCACCATGAGGGCTGGCGCACTGGCCCCTAGACAAGAGGTTTTTTTTTTTTTCTTTGTTTGTTTTCTTTCCTTTTTAGAGCCGCACCCTGAAACAACCTCATTTGGCAGTTCAGGTTGACAGTTCAAGTTTTGTTTTTTGTGTCTTAGTAGTAGTGAGTGACCATGAAATGCACATGCGTATTATATTGTAAATTTCATACATGAAACATAATGGAGGAATGAAAGACATTTGTCTGTGTAAGGACCACCGGATCCCCTGCTTAATTGCCAGTTCTCTTCCCCCCCCCCCCCCTTTTTTTCTGGATCTCAGGCTTCTGATGATGTCATGTGGTTGAGTACTAGCCAGCATGTTCATATTGAGTTTTCATTCTTTCAAGCAGATCCACACATCAGGGATGTTCATGTTCGTCGTTTCTACCATACAGTGAACAGAATCGTCGCTTTCCATAGGGGTTTAATAGAAATGATTAATTTCACATGCTTGTGTTCATTTGTAGCCAACTTGCTTGGTCAGGTTTATTGCGCAATAGTTTAGTTTCACTATGATCTATCCCAGACGCAGACTTTCTTTCTCTGCTTATTTTGCAGGCGGTGATGGGAGTTTAGAGAGATGGTGGTTTTTTGAAACGGTGAACATTGAGAGTTGTTGGGGTTTTTTTTTTTTTGTTGGTATTTTTAAGTTTGTACGGTTATATTTGTACTGACTTCAGCATTCGCATTACCATGAAGTCGCATCAATTTGTACCATTATTGTAATACCAGCTCCCTCTTTCACAGACTCTACTGTCATAGCACCGTACATACAATCGGAGACATTAACATCAAATGTTTAACATTTGACTAGAAAGGACTCTCATAAAGACACTATATAACCTTTGGGCAAGGCTTTTAACCTGTAACTGCTAAGCTATATAATGGTCATTATATCTGGGCTTTGACATGCACTACATTACCAAATGTTGTGGACACCAGACAATCACCTGTATGTGGGCCTTCCCCAAAGACGGGAGCACACAATTGTATAGGATGGCTTTGTTTGCTGTAGAATGAAGATTTCCCTCCACTGGTACCTTGGAGCCCAAACATGTTCCAGCCTGTCTATATACCTCTGTGTACAAAGTGATCTTTATGATGACATAGTTTTGCCAGCCATGGTTGAAGTGGAGGAACTTGTGTGTGCAGCCCAGGCCTCTTCACCAACATCAGTGCTCTTGGGGCTGAATGAACATGCATCCCCACAGCCATGCTCTAACAAACTCCGCCCATTGATTTTCGAATGGGATGTTCAACACATACATGGGGATGGTCTCGTGTCCACATATTTTTGGCCAGGCCATGTTTTGGCGTCTTGCGTCTTCGAATGTGAGCTTCACTGCATTTAATCCCAAACCGAAGTCTACTTTTCAGCATTCAGTCTGAAGGTTTTTTGGGATTTATTTTTTCAGTAATAGGAGATGAAGTAACACTATCTCTGAATACGTTTTACATACGACAGGCATTTAAATCTTCGATGATCTTGCATTTGGTGCTTTGTAAGTCCGGTTTTCCTGTTCATTTCCACTGGGGCAGCACACACTGATGGGAAAACCACTCATACCTTCTAATTCTAAATACGTATGCTGAATTAATTACTGAAAAAAAAATCTGCTCATTGTTAAAACACTTGATTGCTCATGGATATACGCAAGGCCGTTGTTCTCCATTCTCCTGGGAAGGACTGTCATTGTCTTTCCTTCTTTTCCTGCCTTTTCTGTTCTCTGTGGAGAAAGACCATGTGTTACTTTGATGATGATGATGCTAAGCAGAGTGCTAGAGAGAGACCGAGAGAGAGAGAGCCCGAGAGAGCAAGGTAGGGTATTTCTACTGGTTACCAGAGCGACGGCTAGTCCATGCGGCTGCTGCTGCTCTCCTTACACAATAACAGTGCTGCTTAGCATTCAGAATGTGTGGCCAAGGCAGCTCTTCCCACCGCCTCCCAACAAAGGCCCAGGTCAGCCGGCGTCTCACAGAACAAGCTTTTTCTCTCTCTAGCCTACAGTCCTGCTAACAGACCTTCTCCCATTCTTGTCTCTCAGCCCAATTCTTCCCCAATTCTTCTACCCAGCCTCTCGGTTCTCCAGACCTTCTCCCAGCCCTCACTCTAGTCCTTCTTCACTATATTGGTATATTGCACTACACCATGATGTTAGCAAGATTCTGCAACATGCATGTGGCATGGGGTTGGAGTTAGTTGGATTTCTGCTCATATGCAACTCCAGGCCTAGAGTTGCATATGAGCAGGAGTTGATATTCCCTCCACATAACAGATGCCTCAGTCTTTTAAGATACAACAAGTGCTTAACAGAATCATGCTGCAAGACCCACACTCATGCAGCCAGTTTCTGAATCTCCTTGAAACCAACAATTGGCATCAGCTATGTGCTCAGTTCCCTCAGACAGCCCCTGCACCGACTGTGCGGTGATGACGATACTGACGCAGTAAGTTTGGCTTGCGTGTTTAGACCCTGGTGTGGAGATGGACCTCCTAAGCAGCACGGCCTCAGCAGCTTGCTAGATGCAGACATGAACAAGATGATTGATGCAGCATTCTGAAGATGCAAGACTATTCTAAAGAAAGGGATCCGCTTGGGAATGGTGACCCATCGGAAAGGGTGCTTGTCATTCGGAACAAGCACTGACCTGGTGAGAACTGTACTTGGGGAAAGTTAGTCACATGACGGTGGGATTTATTGCATTTTTAGAAAGCAGTTATGAGCCGATACTCTAAAGCAGTGGACACCAACCCTCACGCTTGTTTCCTCTCGAACTCGCACTTCTATGGCTTCCCGAGCCTTTAGTCATGCAGCTCCTTATTTATGGAACTTGTTTCCACAGTGAACTTGTGCAACAGTGAAAGTCTTCTTGTTTTGAAATCTCATATTAAGTTGCTTTTATGCTTGTGTCCAGTTTGTCCAGGCTTTAATGATTATTGTTGTTAACGTTGATTTGTATTTCTAAGGTGTCTTTGAGTGTCAAGTAAGGTGCCTATAAATAAAATGTATAATAATAATAATAATAACCCTGTTCCTGAAGATCTACCTTTCTGAAGACTTTAGCTCCAAACATAACCGTGCCCACCTGACCATCTAATCATTGCCTTAAGTTCTTGATCCACTAAAACAGGTGTTGGATTTTGGTTGAAGATCGAACCTACAGGGAGGTAGATCTCGAGGATATAAGAAATATCCCTATACAAGACGTTATTGATGCAAATAAAAATATTTAATTTTAATACATTTAGTTTGTATTGACGATAAACTGAACTACTGCGATATCAATACATTGCTTTGTAAGAAAAGTAGATCAGGATTTATAATATAAGGCCCAATTATTAATGTTATTTTAATCTTTTTCAGTGTCACAAATGTATTTTTTGGAAGGGCGCACGGTGGCTTAGTGGTTTGCCAAACTCCTCCAGGGTCGGCGGTTTGATTCCCGCCCGCAGCCGTGTGTGTGTGTGTGTGTGTGGAGTTTGAATGTTCTCCCTGTGCATCGAGGGTTTTCTCCAGGTACTCAGGTTTCCTCCCCCAGTTCCAAGACATGCAGTGCAGGTTGATTTGGCATGTCCAAAAAGTGTCCGTAGTGTAGGAACGGGTGTGTGAATGTGCCCTACGATGGATTGGCACCCTGTGCAGGGTGTACCCTGCCTTGTGCCACATAAACCATGGGATAGGCCCCCGGTTCCCCGAGACACAGTAAGGATAAATGGAACAGAAAAATGGTTGGAAGGAAGGAAATGTATTTTATGGCAACATTATTAATACAGGAAGATACAGGCTGCTGTCTTTTTTTTTTTTTTTTTTAAATGTTTAAATAACCGATTTGTACGAACACCATTTCTACTGCTGTCTGACATCCACCTGAAATGCATGACCAGACCACATATAACTACCTTCGTATGGCTATTCTACGTCCCTACCTTGAATCCTGGATAGTGTGAAAACATGGAGTAACGTATTTCGGGTCATTTCTGTATTATTTTCTCTAGCTGTTGAATCGTTTTGGTGGAGACCAGTGTAACAGTTATTATTAATACCCATGTTGCAGATGCATACAATTGTGCAAACAAGCCCTCAGGCATAAAATCTCATTTGCTTGAAGCATCCTGACCAATCTTTCAGCAGATCTTTTCAGATGAATATTAACGTGCTTGTTCTGCAGCGTTTGCGTGAAATCATGCATACATTTCGGTCAGGGTAAAGCAATTGTTTGTTTACCTAAGTCAAATTTGTACTTTTTTTTTTTTATTTTACATTTTTACCAAATGGGGGCGCACGTGGCTTAGCGGTTAGCACGTCCGCCTCACACCTCCAGGATCCAGGGTTCGAGTCCCGCCAGGGCCGTGTGTGTGTGCGGAGTTTGCATGTTATCCCCGTGTGTCGGGGGTTTCCTCCGGGTACTCCAGTTTCCTCCCCCAGTCCAAACACATGCATGTTAGGCTGATTGGCGTGTCTAAAGTGTCCGTAGTGTATGAATGGGTGTGAGAGTGTATGTGATTGTGCCCTGCGATGGACTGGCACCCTGTCCAGGGTGTACCCCGCCTTGTACCTTATGCTGTCTGGGATAGGCTCCAGGTTCCCCCGTGACCCTGAAAAGGGATAAGCGGTTGAAGATGGATGGACATTTTTACCAAATGTAGTTGACCAGCCAAGACAAGTTGAATATTTATTTGACTTTTGCTTTGACTATTTTTGCACTGAAGCTATAAAATGAATACATAGAAGCCAACATCTGTTCCCTAAATCCATGCTAAAATTTCTATATAGTGTGTCAAACGGTCTATATTAACGTTGGCAGTGGGGCTCGTCATAGGTCTGTATGGTTCTGGTTGTGTCGGGCAAACATGCCAGACCGGTAAGAGGTGGACCTTCTGGAACCAGTGGCACTGTATGTATTAACCGTGGCTGTGGGGCTTGCTCCAGCATTAGACACTGGGGAGGCCTGCATGGCTTTGGTTGCGTTAGGCATGTTGGCAAGTCTCAAGGATGAGTCAGATAATCCTATGGGCACCAGAGGAGGTCAACCTGGATTACTTCTGAATTTCTGGTACATTTCCTCCTTCAAACGTGGGAGTTGGGGGCCAAGGGTAGTAGAATAATACCCTGTAGCTGTGGAGAAACTGACAACACAAAGGGAAAACTTTGGCACAAAGCCATCCTATAACTCCCCAGTTTGCACTGTGTGGTCGATGGGAAATTAAGATGCTATCCAGGCTCGAGTTACACCTTTTAGGTGCAATGTGAGGACAGCATAATCTCTAACCTGGTCATGGCCACGGTGGGTTGTTGAGCACCTCAGCGGGACACCAGCCCATCACGGGGCACTCTGCTGCTCTTTGCCCTGCTCTGTATACTGTAGTACATGGTGAATGAGTGATCGAGGAGCAATCTGAAATCCAGTGATTTCCCTTTAATACGAGTCCAGAGATGCATTCAGAAGACTGCTGGAGACATGTTAAGATAGAAAGAAGCGCTAGGCGTAAGTGAGCGCACTCTCGGTCCATGCAAAACAGTTCATGTCACTCTTTGTAATAAAATGCATCCTCCACTCCAGATACAGACAACCCTTTGCCTCTTATGCTCCACTGTGTCCTCTGCTTCCTGGCAGATGTGACGCCGGTGTACTGTACCTGTGGGGTCATGTAGGGATAGTGTGTGTTTGTTTTTCCCACAGGGCAGTTCTCCAGAATTCCTTCTGTTTACACTCGGCCCATGAGGCACTGGCTACAGAAATAAGCTGCGGCTTATTTAAACAGTGCTTGACCTCGCTCAAGCTGCAGATTGTATCACTAAAAATTGTGATTGTGCCATGTATTTAAAAAGTGTATATATATATATATATATATATATATATATATATATATATATATATATATATATATATATATTTTGCACACAGCATGTGCTTGTGACCTCCATGGTGCTTTGTTTATGAAAACGCTGTGTCATGATGAAGCTGCTTGCTCCGCTTGGTGTAGGATTCATTTTCACATTAGGCAGTGTATTGCACATGTGATTGCAAATGCGAGTTTAAGACGGTTAACAAAACACGCTGCATTTCATGTGATTTATAGGTCAGATCTGGAGCGGAGGTGATGATGAGGTTTTTAAAAAGCCGTCTGGTTCCTATTGGGCGAGTAACTCTTTCTGAAAGGCAGCTGTTCTTGGCATTAACTCGCAAGAAATGATCCGGTTTCAGTTTTAGTGTTGAAGCTGTTTGTAGATTGGACCAGTTACGCACCAAAGGGAAACTTTTCAGTCTCTGCCAACATTTCTCTTATTTATAAAGCGCACATTTATTAAAAAATAAATAAATAAATAAAAAGTCCAAGCAAACAGTCAAAAGTGAAGGAAGAATGTTCAGTTCTTTAGAAGGAGTTTTCCCAGATATTAAAACAGGTTGCTTTAAATGTATTGAATGTAGTAGTTTTTTTTACAGTTTTTGTCTTGTTGTGTATGGTGGGGGACTGGTGTGTGTTTGACTACGACTGTGTAATATGAAGTTAAATGACTGTTAGATTAGACTCTCTCTCTCTACCTCTCCCCCCCTCCCTCTCTCTCTCTCTCTCTCCCGCTCCTCTCTCCCCCTCCTTCCTCTCTCTCCCTCTTTCTCTCCCTCTCTCTCCCGCTCTCCGCCCTCTCTCTCTCTTTCCCCCCACCCTCTTTCAAGAAGAAGCACATGTTTCTAGGCTAGGATGCTTTTAAGGTAATGAATGAATTTTCAAAAAAGCTAGCTGTATCCGACAACACTACGTTCACAGTAGCAGCAACGACTTTACAGATGACTCTTCATTTCTCTGTGAAGCGAGATTTCGGTGTCAACAGAACTATCAAGGTTTTCTCGATACTATGATGCTGTACAGCGACAAACAATTGGGTTGAATGATTCCTTTGGCTATTGTTACTTCAACGTTTCTTTAATTCCCCGTTCAGTTCCTACCTGCGGCTAGTTCCCGTTTACTATCCGGGACATAAATGCAAGAACCTATAACTGCGTTTACATCTTATCTGGTTCTGTGATCCCGTTATGCATGGAGACATTATGAAGACGAGCATGGGATGATGTAGCAGAGACCGTCGGTGGCTCTGATGAGTGTACGTCGCTACTACTCTAACTGATCTCGCGTTGTTAATCTGACAAGGAAGACTTCTCATCAATACTGGGGGGAAAAATATGAATGTTGGACAGCACAACAACAGTAGCGGTTGTTACACGGCCACAGGAGAGAAGTACAAGTGACTTCTCGCTTCCTAATGCGTTATGTTTAACCTTGTTCTTTGTTTTAGTAGAATAGTAGTTCACGAACACAATGTTGGCCACTTTCTGAAGACATCTGGGTGAAAACATGTTACCACTGGAGATTACTCCGCTTTATGCGCATTCTCTCAATCCTATGCTTTCTGTGGCCCCCTAAATCTCTCTCTCTCTCTCTCTCTCTCTCTCTCTCTCTCTCGCTCTCTCACTCTCAGTCCTAGCCCCTCTACCCAGCTGCCACGTAGGCGATCCTGCTTCACAGAATCCGTGTACGGCTAGGGAGCGCACAGGCAGGCTTATACTGAGTACTGAATGACCTCACACACTGCAGTCTGCTGCTCTTCCCTGCACCATCAACAGCTGCAACAAAGCTACACTGTGTTTGAGGTGGAAACACAGCACTGTTGATGGAACTTTAAACATACACAACCCGCATCTTTTGTTAGGTCCAGTAACAAAATTGCTCGCTCGCTCGCACTCATTTTGACTGAATTTGCCCCAGTAAGTGGCAGAAGCCGAAGAATGTCCCCTGCAAGTTTAGAGACGAGTTCAGCAGCAGGGTGGAGAGACATTTGACTTGAGATTTCCTTAATTTTATACAAATTAGTTATGACACAGTAAAGCAGTAAATGCAAATGATTGCTTCTGGTAAAATTTTGAATTCTAGTAAAAATCCCATGGCACAGGTTGCTTGAAGTCTCCCAGAGGCAGTTCTCTATTTACACAAGTTTCCTCCAACAGTATTTGGCATGTGTAAACGTATAGCTGTGGTTTTACTATAGTATAAAAATTCATACAGTAAACTGTGTACTATTTGGCTGCTCCCTTTTTATATTTTTAGGGTATACAAGGAAAAGTTTGTTTGCCCAAAAGTGGCAACATCCACAAGAGACAGGCACTAAAAATACCACAGAGAAATAACTCTATCAGCCTGGACATGGTGGACATCCTGGGGGTGGACATCTATAGCAAATAGTTTTTGCTTCATGAGTGAGTCTAGGTCTTGATGGGAGCCATCATTTAAGAAATAGTGGATTCAAAACTTGTCGATGCCATGGCCAGGAGACCAAGAAAGCAAAATTGGCGGTGTTCACTGAGTGGGTGACCTTATTCCTCTCTCCTCTGGCAATCAGAGAGACGGTCATGGGTGTCTGAGCTGCTGTGTGTGGAAGAGGGCAGAAAGTGCTTTCAGTGTTGTTACACTGCCCTGTGATGCAGCAGTGTGAAACAATGTGGTGTCTTTGAACTAAGGCACTTCAGAGTTTGCTCTGCTCTGATGTCTGACGGTGTAGGATAGGATACGGAATAGGTGAAAAGCCTATCATGAAATCCAGCACACACACTTCTGTCGATCTTGAAGCTGCAGACACTGTGTTTTCCCACAGACATTTAAACCGTCGACTCGATGGACATCAAAATACTTTGACTCGATCAGCGACTCCCAAAACTGTCGACGGTTGTCCCCAGACTGCTTGTATCTGTCGTGCGATTGGGGAGAGCTGGATGGCGGATGGGAATCGACAAAGGCAGACAGAGCATCCCATTTTATGTTCTGTATACAGTACGTAGAAAATGGGCGTCCTTATGCTGCCTCACAAATGCAACAGACTTTATTTTGAGAACAAAAAATGCTGCCCAGAAATGGTGCCGAAGTTGGCAGCATCCTTTCAGACGGAACGATGAAGGCATGACCACCACGATCGGGTGTCCGAGATAATGTCGTGCGTGATGTGTATAATGTGCAGGTTTGTGCATTCCTGAACTTGTGACCCCGGAGCCAGGGAAATAACCCTGATGGCCCAGGTTGACTTTTCTCATATAGGAATGTGCTAGGGAAGTAATAGACTGCGGATTGCTGTTCCTAAATATACATAAACGGGCACTCCTGCACGGCCACATGCTGAATGCAGTCTTGCAGAAGCACACACACACATTTTGTATTTCTTGAATGAGGCGTCATTCCTTTTTCCCCAGCATTCTATCTCTCTATGTTCCTTTAATGTTTTATGGTTTTACTTTCTCCCTCTTTCTGTGTCGTTCTCTTTTATCTCTCTTTCCCTCACTTCCTATGTCTGTCCCTTGTACCTGCTTGTCTTACATTTTCTGCCCCCCCTTCCCGCAGTTCTTATTTTATCAAGGGTGCTGTTGGCAGACTGCCAACAAAGAGTACGTCAACATGGCGTGTGAGGGAGAGGGTAAGAGAGCGAGTGAGATGGAGGAGAAGCGGGAGTTTAACTGGAGACCCAGAGGGTGTTGAGAGAAGGCGGTAGGTAAAGTTTCCTTGAAATCACATGACCCTCCAGTTTCTCCCGAACACTAAAACATGGAAATTCTGGTCTCTCTCACACACTCGCGCAGACCTGTCATTTGTCAATACTTGATTGGATTGCTTGAGGTACAGAATGTGTTCGGCTGTTGGGAAAAGTTCTCTGAAAGCACCTGCTGCAGACCACCACGTGACTGTTTGACGTCAGTGGCTTGGAATCACCCGTCATCACAGACTTGCTGATGTCACTTGATTTCAGAGCACAGTAACCAACAGACCCTGAACGATTAGATAATAGATGAGACTCCTCTTGTATACATTTTGTGTTCATCACTATATTGTATAATGACTCGATGAACAACACGGGTTTGGTGCAGGTTACCCAGACAATGTTTTGATGTTAACACTGAGCTCCAAGTCACATTGGTAATCCATGTCCGTATCGCTGACCACTTGCTCGCTGATGAGGTATGTGGTGTATTAAGATATGTCATGTAGTAGGAACTAAAATAGAATAATTTTTAGACTTTCTTCACCACATGATACACGGCGAGTTATGTTTACTTATAATATTAGACCATAGGTTCAACCGAACCGTGGACACTGTTGCACACTGTTTACAACGTATTAAATATTTGCTAATGTATATTAATGTTTTAATACTGGCATTTTTGACATTGCTAGACCATGATGATCTTTTTTTTCTTAAGCCTGTTCTAGTGTGTTCCTTAACTCCGCGTTCTCCAGAATTCCCAGAGCAGCACTGTCGCTGGACGAGCGGATATTTCCAGCCCAACCCGGAGTGGCGGCGGTGTATAGCGTGAGTGGCCGCATCAGTACATTTACATCCCATCACTATTCTGTACTAGTCTATACTACGTGTAGACTTTCTTATCCAAATACGCTGAAGTGTGGAAAAAGTCACCAAATCCATGATCTTTCTCTCACCTTTCCTCCCTTCTCTTTTACCTCCTTTCCTCGTATCTCCTCATGTGATCTTCCAACCCACCCCACCGCTCCCCAATTCAGCATGCTCAACTTGCATGATGAGTAAAGCCATCCGTTAAACAATAAAACATCAAGCGGACCAGTTTGAGCTGTCCGTGATTTATGGCTTCTCTTATAAGAATGAAATGGCGCGGTCTGTCTGCAGCTGGAGATTTGAATGTAACTCTATGGTCGCAGCTACCTGTCGAATAGCCTTGTGCTTCGGTTAAGACTCGCCCTTTTATAAAAGAAATAAATAAAATAAATGTGTTTTCAGAACAAAAGCTTGTAATTACTGCAAATAAAAAGTTATTATAGTTGAATACAAAATGATTAGTAATAGTATTGGTTATTACATCTCTCTCTATCGATCACAAAAATGAGTACACCCCTCACATTTTTGTAAATATTTGATTATATCTTTTCATGTGACAACACTGTCCTGGAACCATGTCCTGTGGTCTGGTGAGACCAAGATAGAAAATTTTTTTTTTTTTTTTATTTATATTTTTTATTGATTCTCAGACACTTTTCAGAGTACAACAAAATATATCAATACAGAATCAATATTTTTTTACCCCAATAACAGCCCCTCCCACCCCACCCAGGAAAGTTTACATATGATTCATTTATTTATGATTCATGTACATGTGATTCAATTACATGTTTTGTATTATTTTCATAAATCCATACAGAATAATAAAAAAAAGAAATTAAAAGAAATTTTAAAAAAGAAAAAAGAGAAGGGGGGTAAGATGGATAGTATTGACCGTCCACCTCTCCTTAATCTTAATCTACCTCCAGGGTGTGTAAATCCTTGAAGTATGTAATAAACTGTTGCCATTTTCCCAAAAATGAGTCTCCGCTACCTCTGATGTTGTACTTGATTTTTTCCAGCTTCAAAAAGAACATTAGATCTTTAAGCCAGACTGATATAGAGGGGGGTTGTGGTGAGGTCCAAGACAACAATATTCTGCGCCGAGCAAGCAACGATGCGAAGGCCACAACACTAGCTTGTCTAAGGTTCAGAGGCTGACACTGAGATGAAACACCAAAGATGGCAATTAGAGGACACACCTCCAAATTTATTCTAAGAATGTCGGACATAGTCCTAAAAAAGGAGTTCCAAAAGTTCTGTAGTTTGGGACAGAGTGC
>JAFFST010054164.1:122204-135639 GCA_022414735.1 Noturus placidus
CATGCAGCTCTGCTACCATTGGTGTGTGTGTGTGTCTCATTTGTAAGTCGCTTTGGATAAAAGCGTCTGCTAAATGAATAAATGTTATCAGCAACAGCAAAATGAGCACTTTTTCTTTTTGGCGGATCAGTTGATAATAAAATAAAAGAACATGGCAGCAGCCTACGGTGCCGGATGTTCACCAGGTGATTTGGTATGTGACTCGTCACATTGACTTGCTTGTCTTTTATGCTTCATCAGATTATCGCTGTAATATTTTTTTAATATAATAAAATAAAATGTAAGTCCTGATTCTTATTGGGCAGTACTTTAACTGAAAAAGGATCCTTTGGAGGCACTGCACATTGGATCCAGGGCAGGTTTGTTACTTCCAGTGTGCTGTACATGTGACCTTTTGTTTACCGTCTTCTAATCTCTTGCTAGCTCTTGTATAAACGAGTGACCTGACGAATAGTCTACTGTTGGATATCAAGCGACCTGCACTTTCGAGTAAGCTTGCTGAAGGGAACCTCGGGAACAACATCCGACATTTTACAAATATAGCTTAACAAAACCGGTATAAAAATAAATAAATGAATAATAATAATAATAATAATAATAATAATAATTAGCTGTGAGCTTACTTCAATTTGTAAACAATAATGGCGTCTCCCTATCAGCTGGCTCTCACATGACGGAATTTTGAAGTGTCCACATCAAAACAATGTGTGAAGCATTGTCATGTAAACTGTCGTATCTGCACTTTAAGATGACGCACACGTCTGCCTCCCACAGTCTTGCATTTGCTCACAATGGACAGGGAGGATTTTTATAGATATATATATTTTTTTGCGCTCTGTGCTGTGCTCTCTCCACTGTAGATCTATGAGTCATGGTTAGTATCTCATCGGCTCTCATGCACACGTCTGCACACACGTCTGCATGCACGCACGAACGAACGCACACGCAGAGAAACACACCAGTGAAAAGGGGTGTTTCGCCCCTGGTTGTACTTTCTCTTCTTTTGGCACATATGACTCATGGTTCTTTAATAGCAACACACACTTCTGACCATCAGCACTGTCACTCAGTCCGCAGTGGCCGGCAATGTCCAGGTCTATTTGTTTTTCTCTTACTCTCTGCTAGCAGGGAATTCAGTAAGCTATTGCTCCTGTTATGGATAAACAACTTTTACAGGACTTGCCTAATATTCTACAAGGCTATCAAACTTTCCCAGGGTGACTTCATGCCACTCTGATTGCACAATCATGTACCAGTTGTGTGTGTACACACAGAGCTTTTATAGATTTTTTTTTTCCTCTGTGCCCTTTATCCCAGCCGCTTCTCTCTCTTTATTGCCTCAATACTGAGCAAGGATTCTGGCCCATCGAAGTCCCTTTGAAATGTGCAGAATGAGGAAAGCCTTTAGGAGACTTTTACCCATGACCTTTAGTGCTTCAGCTCTGCCATCAACACAATTAAGCAGATGGTTGAAGTTACTTTTTCCAAGGAGGCAAGACTAGTTTGTTTCCGTCTTAAACACACTGTCTAGCCTGCGGCTTCCTGAATCAGGCCTGATCGGTTTGAATATGATGATGGTGTTTTAATCCCATGGGCTTTATAGTGTCCTGTGTAATTGCAGCAGGTCGACTCCTGTCCTGCGTAGACCCACATGCACGTACTCGTTCTGTGTATTTGTCTTTCGCTGCTCTCTGCCGATCTGCTGCACCATTGATTTGATTTTGGTATAAAGGTGTCGTGTTCACTAAACATGCATACTCATTATGGAGGTGAAAACTGGCAGCATCCAGGCCTCAGCATGAAGCCTGTCCACCAGACTTTCTCATGGTTTTTAGTCTAGAGTCAGTGTCGTTTTTCTGTTGTGGTGTCCTCACCATCTGGGAGGCTATAAACACATCTAAGATGTGTCTATCTTGATTTTTTCGAACTCCGTCGTTTTCAGGGGTCCAAACGATCTCGGACCCTTTTAAAGCAAACCGAACCGAGACCATATTGGGAGATAAGCTTTCAGCTTATGGTAGAATTTGCTACAAACATGCATCGTGAACCCAAATCGCTCCGGGCTCACGTGACTTTTTTTTTTTTCTTCATTCGTGAATTCCCATACAGGCCTCGTACAAATCGTGCTATTCAACATGGCTGCTTATGCTGAAGGAAGGATGTTATGGACAGATTAGGAAATGGCTGTACTTCAAAAAATTTGGAAGGACTATATTAAACCGTTGTCAACCACCCACAGAAATTTAAGAGTGTCTTCAATTTTCAGCAAAATTTAAAGATTGAGGATTTAACTGGACCGCCTTTCAGTGCTGGGTTAAAGTGGGGAGAGGAGATATATGGCCACACGTGATAAACTGAGATCAAGTGGACAGTCAGCCGATGTCAAGTAGCGTCTCTGTGATTTGTTAGATGAAATTCTTGGTACAAGCACCTGTGTGAACTCAATGGATGTCCTAGATGGAGGAAGTGTTGACCTCAGCGAAGGTGATAATGCTATGTTCATTGCATTGTTATGCCGTTATTTTAAAGCCAACACTTAAAATGAGCACAAATTTTTATACTTTTAGAAATTACAACAAATAAACATCATTCAAGGCAAATAGCACACAAAACACAATAGTGCTTAAGTGGACCAAAAAAAGGATCCGGGTCCTCTTTCCGGGACTGGGACAAGAGAAATGGGTCCGTTTTTTCACTTGGTTCACCTCTTGGTCTACTTCAAGGTGTCTGAGTTCGGTTCTTTTAAAAAGGACTCCAGTATGAAAGCATCCTTGGTTTAGCTCATTTCCTTTCAGCACACTATGTGACTCGGAGTTATTACTCATCCACGACTGCATACTATAACGTCACTATCCTGTGTCACCCAGAAGTGGATGGTCTAGTTTTGGGTCTAGCTCCTCTTCGGGTGCACCACTTGAAGTGGTGGGATCCGGTATGGTTCAGTTGGACTCTGGTACGGTATGCATCTAGTGTGATTGCTAACCGTGGCCGAGCACGGAACTCGAAGCCTGACCTCAATGATGCAATTGTTATGTTTTAACAGAATATTTGGGTTTATAAAGAGTCTGGTTCTCACGTTGTTGTTGAACAGGAGATGAATTCATCTCTCCACGTCTGCTGCCTTTAAAAACCGTCTGTGCATGATTAAGTGAAAATCACTGCACCGCATAAGTGATAAATCTGAGGGCTGTGTGTCCTCACGCCCAAAAGACTCCAGATAAGCCACAAAGAAAGTAAAGTTACAATGTAAAGTCAATCACACTGTGCGAGAGCGCTTTCCTTTTTGTTTTCTTCAAAACGAAAACTAGCATTGTAATGACAAGCATGCTCAGACTCGGCATGTTACATGCAGGCCAGTGGGGAAGGGGGACACTCATGCTTGGGCATGTTACAAAGCAACTGAGCACGCCCTTCTAAGTTTTCTTCCTTATGTCATCTTTGGCTTGCTCATTAAGGATACATTTTAAGTCTATATCTGGCTCACTGTAAAGCTGCCTTGTGATGTACATTGTTAAGCACTATAAATACATTGAACATAACTCTGCACTCCACTGAGTCATGTGACCACACCGAAGACTAATGTAGATACTGAAGAATGATGGGTATATTCCCTGCCTAATGACCATCTACAGTGTATGGATTCTTCATGGGGATTAAACTCGTCTTCCAGCTGTGGGATCACCTCTGCACCATTGAGAGGTAGTTTCACTGGGTGTGACCCGTTACTGTGCTGTTTTACTCATTTGGCTCATTATGCTTTGGGAGGATTGATGCAGATTCAATGTGTGTTTGGTGTCATGTGGGGTGGGGTGGGGGTGGGGGTAATTTCACGGTTTCCATGTGTTTGAGAACGGGAAGAATGTGGGCGAGCCACAAAGGGTCCCCTCTGGCATTGAAGTTGCACAGCTGACACCCTCATTGGTTGGGTTTGTTGAGGAAATATTTGCAGTGCAAGGTAATCCAAGAGATGAGATTTTTGCCTCCTGTATTGACATAACTAGAGCTGTTTCCAGACTCTAAATCATTCCATTCTCCCACAGGGTTTTGTGTGTTTTTAGACGTTTACGGTGGAAATTCACCAGGGGTTTTATTAAAAGAGATTGAGACATATGCTCGATTAGTCATATGCTAGTCAGTAGACACGCAAGGATAGTTAAGTGGGTGCTTAACTTGATTGTCTGGATGGCTTATTCACTTAATGTATCTAAGGTTGCCAGGGTTTTGTTTTTTGTTAAACCTCTCTGGGCATAAGTATTTTTAATTGCGTCTAAGCCACTCCTTTTAAACCAACCACTTGCCTTTAAGCCATATGAATCAGATAATGTACCGCTGATGAGGCAGATTTTCTTTTCTCCTGTGTGGAATATGAGGTTAATTGCAGTACAAGTAGAATAAATATGGAAAAGTAAAGTTTAGTCTAATAAGATAATATCTACATAACATGTAGGCTAGGTTCAAATAAACATTTAATAGTTAACAAATGATGTTGAGGTTGATTTTCACGAATAGTTCTAGTAATGATGATAACACTAACTTGCTATTCTAACTTGTCTCAATTTTACAATCTGGGTCCCATATTAATTAGCTGCTAGGACTTTGATACCAGAGTAATGTCTAGCGGATGCTAATAATAACAAAAAGCAGTTTTGGGGTTCTTTTTTTCGTTATGAACATGTATATCATACAAGGAAACACAAGGTCAATTCAGATTAGTGGATTACTTGGACACGATTCTGCTTTGGAATTAGTTTACTTCTATTCCGAGGTCAGACTCCTCACTACATGTGCTTAATCCAACTCTGAACAGTAGATGAAGTACAATGCTTATCCTCTTCTTCAGCCAGGATCTAAACGTCTGAATGGAAATTCAAAACCATGATATAAATTCAGTGTTAAGACTGTTTTAATCCTGAAACAGCTGGATATTTTCTTCAGATGAACAGCTTGTTTGATGTTGTTTTGTTCTCTCTTTCTTTCCCGCTACAGTTCCTGCACAGGGCTCAGATGCAGACACCTCGGTCTGCTCTTCCCACCAACACTCCCTCACTCCGGCCCGGCCATCAGACTCCCACGGCCACTGCCGTCTATCCCACTAATCAAACCATCATGATGACCATGACTCCCATGGCCTTTCCCTCAGCGCAAGCGGCTCAATACTACATCCCCCAGGTCTCCAAGCCCTATCCCCTCTGAGCACTGTCTGCTTGTATAATGCTGCTATAGAGCTGTCTTTTAGTCATTATTTATTTATTTGCGCATCTTTGGCTGTGTGCAGTTTATTTGAATCCCAGATTCCCACCAGTCCTTCATACAGTCAATCTACACCATTTATCTAATGTGGTGGTGTTGGGTTTCTTTTTTTTTTTTAGTATCTTATTCACTGTTGTGTTTACAGGGTAAGGGTGGGTTCAAATAAACAACAGACATAAACATTCACCAAAATATTTATTTTGTTGTCATACAGTTTAAGAGAAAATGAAGTAAACGTCAACCAAACCAAACGTCATTGATGTCTGTTTGATATTTGGGGAGGTTTAGTCTTCACTTGCATGTCCTCACAGCATTAGATCACGTTTATAGCCACTAGGAGCGATTCATCTTGTACACTTATTTCTATTTGTGCACTAGTGCATAATGTTCATTGTGGGAGATGTCATCCAAGTATTATGTAACTGCTGCTCTTGTAGATGTAGTATCATCATCAGGTAATTGACTTTATGCAGGCCATTTATAATTGTAGATGTATATGCTTGGGCTAACCGGTGTTCTCACTTTGTAATCCTCAGTATCGACACAGTTCACCCTACGTTGGACCTCCGCAGCAATTCTCTGTTCCACCCCCTGCCTCTGGAACCTTCTACCCTGGTCCTGGCCCTGGAGAATACCCTGCACCCTACGGTTGGTTCAAAAGTACAGTATTTAATCCAGTACATTCCTCAGTCTCTCACCCAGCTGGTTTTAGTCACGTGCAGTTGTTGTTCTGCTCATTGGATGTTGACTGATATCTGACCACATTCCAGAATGATCTCCTCAGTAGCAGTTTTGATCAGTGACTCATGAAATAATGATGTGACTAATCTTTTCTCTCTCCCTCTCTCTCTCTCTCTCTCTCTCTCTCTCTCTCTCTCTCTTTTTAAGCAACAGCTGCTCCGGGTCCGGCATATTTTCCAGGCCAGACGGTGTATCCCTCCTCTGCCCCAATTATAGTGCCTACAGCGCCACAGCAGCCTCCACCAGCCAAGCGTGAGAAGAAGCCAGTGAGTGTTCTACAACCCACTCAGTCGATCATGTACGGCCAGTTAGAGTTTAAAACGGGTGTCTCATCACCATTCGAATCTATAGCAGCAGCTACGACAGTAGATCCATCTATAATTAAAATCACAGCTTTATTATAATGTTCTAATATGATTAGTGGCCATTCAAATGTTATGTTATCGTTTCTATAGTAACAATTTGTTTACAGGACCATGAATGTTAGACACACCACAGAATCAAAGGCTAATAATGAACAAGTGTTATTTATTAAAGACAATCATTGAATCAGTTTTCTGTAGTAGTACAGTGAATATCTTTAGCGTGATATGAGCATTAAAGGCATAGAAAGGGGAATGAATTGCGTCATCATGTCTGGGCTTTCTCTCTTTCCTTCCCCTCAGATCAGGATCCGGGACCCCAACCAAGGTGGGAAGGACATTACAGAAGAGATCATGGCTGGCAGCGGGAATACCACGCCCCCTGTGGGCCGTCCTTCCTCCACCCCCACCCCTCCTCAGGTATGAAGAACTCCTCCTGTACAGGCTTTCTCACTACTGCTTGGCAAAGGAAACGGAGTTGTCATTGCACTGGTAGACTAAATAAATTGCTCAATCACTCGCCCCATACGTGTAATCAACACGCACAGGCAGCACAGTGGAGACCCAATATTAAAATGCAGACCAAGACAGTGTAAAATTTAAACAGTACATGCGTTATAGGGGTGTGTGTGTATGTATGTGTGTATATATATATAGATAGATAGATAGATAGATAATATATTAGATAGATATTAGATAGATAGATAAAATATTAGATAGATAGATAGATATTAGATAGATAGATATTAGATAGATACATAATATATTAGATAGATAATGTATTAGATAGATGGGTATGGAATAAAACCCGACCGATTGTGCTGTTATACAAAAACAATGCATGCCAGGGGGAGTAGGGAAGCACCATGTCACACAAGCTGATTGCTCTGCCCCAACCCAAAAGATGATTTTCGTACAACACCATGGTCTGAAGTGTTTTGTTGTGCTTATGAATGAGTTTTTATTAAAAACATATACATTACAGCACAGTGAAACACACTTCTTCACATACTCAAACTTGTCAGGAAGTTTGGGTCAGAGCGCAGGGTCATCCATTATACAGCGCCCCCTAGAACAGAGTGGGTTAAGGGCCTTGCTCAAGGGTCCAACAGTGGCAGCTTGGCAGTGCTTGGGCTTGAACCCAAGGGCGGCTGTGGCTCAGTCGGTAGAGCGGGTTTTCCACTAATCGTGGGGTTGGTGGTTCGAATCCCGGCCCGGGTGATCCCATGCCGAAGTGCCTTGGGCAAGACACTGAACCCTAAGTTGCCCCCGATGGCAAGCTAGCACCTTGCATGCAGCTCTTCTACCATTGGTGTGTGTGTGCTCTCATTTGTAAGTCGCTTGTAAATGTAAAAATGATATTTCTGTAAAGCTGCTTTGAGACAATGTACCATTGTAAAAAGCGCTATACAAATTGATAAAATTATTAACCCCCGACCTTCAGATCAGTAACCCAGAGCCTCAACCGTCAAGTCAACATTCCCCAGTGGTTATTACAGTGATTTAGCCAAAGATTGCAATGTTTAATTTTATAGTTAGATTTAATATTGTGGAATGTCCTACAGACAAGGTTGTTTCTGTTCTCATTTGTGTTATAGCCACGATAAACCTTAAAGCACCCGGAGCACTTGCAAATGAGATTCTTCCATAAAGGTGAAATAAATGTCTCCTCTATAGGTTTTACTTTGTTAAACGATGGCAGATCCATTTATTTTTCGATTATTTGGCCTGTCCGCTGTACAAATCCCCATGTAATGAGCTATTACTATAGGAGCAATGACTTATTGGAATGAGCGTATTAATGATAACTTATCATTCACTTTACAGCCGGAACTACTGTCTGACCTGTGCGGTTAAATCTTCTGACCAATCAATTTAAGATTTAAGCATTCAGCTGTGCTGTATAATATAATATAATATAATAAGCTGTATAATATAAAGGTAGAATTTGATATTGCGTAGTGTATATAGTAGAAGTAAACCATATTGTTTCTCACCGTAATATTAAAGGCAGTAAGTCATAGTAAGCATTGTTGCTGAACAATAAGAAGTATATTACAGTTGAGAAGCTGTTCATGTCACTGCTCACTGAAGTCACAGCATTCATGCGAATAGCAATTCTGCAACAATCTGTACTTTAATGCTCAGCATGTATGTGGGAGGAGGCACGTAGCTTAACAGCTTTGGGATAGAAACTGTTCCTCCATCTGTTTGCGTGTGATGGAATGGATGAACTGGTACCTGTTTCCAAAAGGTCGATACAGATGGTTGGGGTTTGTGGAAACCCTGGTGATGGAGAGAGAAGTAAGTGTGTGTGTGTGTGTGTGTGTGTGTGGAGTCCCGTTGATTCTGACGATTCACTGCTTAGTCTCATCAGTCTGGTATGATAACATTCTGAATATATGTTATCTTTCCCCACTGAGCATCTTTTAGGAAAGTCTACACAATGGGCGCGCATCTTCTCATTAAAGACCCCTTACACTGTTGCAGTAAAAAGCTTTGAAAGCTTTTTGTACTATTTAGGCCAGGGGTGTCCAAACCCCCCCCCCAAAGTGGGCCAGAGTAGACCACACACAAATACCTGAGGGCCTGCCACTGATATATTATTTTAGAACTCCAGTATAGTGAATTTAATTTTAGTGGAATAACTGCAAAAAGGGACAGCTGTAGATAAAATTTGTGCAACTTTTCATGACTGTCATGGACCAACACCAGTTAAAGACTCCTTCAAGGATTTCTGAAACATCTTCCATGCTTAGTGGTTGTAAACATTGCCACTTATTAGTAATGCTCTGAATAAGAAGTTCCTTGTGCCAGAACCGCTTCCAGCTGCTTGACGGTCCTTCATTTGCTGTGGCTTTCAATGGAGAAAGTATTCTCATTGCCAGTTCTTTCGATATCCCCCTTTCTAACTGTTAACTTTACACTTTTTGTCTGTAGTCATGACTAAATATTATTCAGTAAATGAATTTGCAGGTGTAGTGCAAGGCTCTTGTAATTTAACTAACACAGTCTGCTGGCACTGGTTGGTGAAAAGAAAACGTGCAACGTGTTGGCAGCTGTTCCACCCATCGTACATGCGAAGTGAGAAACCACGGGCCAATTAACATCTGTCTGTGAGCTGCATTTGGACCCCTTGATTTAGGCTTATTCCTGATGTTTGCTTGCAGGACTTCTTCTGACTGGGTACTGCAACCCCCTGCCTTTTTTTTATATATACATATACACATGTGTGTGTGTGTGTGTGTGTGTGTGTGTGTGTGTGTGTGTGTGTGTGTGTAAAACAAACACTGTTTCTCAGTGGGTGAGAAATCTTAGTCTCTAAGCTAGGTATTAACCCCAGGTAAACCTTGTATAACCACATATCGCCCAGGGACGTTTGACGGTTGTCAGACATTTTCATAAGTATGTCAATCCTATTGTGTTTGTATCCTAACATCTCTTACTGTGTTTGCATTGCAGCGAAGTGCCAGTCAGACACCAGAGCAGTTATACTACAACATGGACCCACCCTACAGACTCAGTCCTGTGTCTACAGATAGCAAACCCACCTTAGGTATGCTACACTCTCCTGCCATCTCTCCCCATACAGAGCAATTAGATGACAGTGTCGGATGAGAGGAGTCCAAATATGAAAATTATTCGGATTATTTATGATTTTATAAATGTAATCTCACCTATTTTTATGTATTAGAGGACAAGCCCAGAGCTGATTTTGCTCTCCATAAATCTTCATCTCCCGGACCTTCAGAATCTTCCACAGAAAGAAGCGAAACCCCAACCCTTCCTACATCAGACTCTTCATCTCACACGAAACCTGGAATGCCCTCTAGTTTGCCTCTTCCTCTCAGCACCTGCAATTCGACAGTTGCCGGCGAAATGGAAGCGCTGTCTACAATTTCTACCGTTGTTGCTCAATCCCCCATCCCTGTAGAAGAAGAAACTCTTCCAGAAGCTACCCCTAGCCCCACCGCCTCCTCCCCTTCTCCAGGAAAAGCTGTTAACGGTTTATCAGAGTCACCTCCACCTTCCCCGAGCTGTGAGCAGGAGATCCAGGTACAAGAAGTTCCCATGACCAGCATTCAGTCCTCACCTTTTGCTCTAAATGAAGCACCAGTTTCAGTAGAGACGATCCAGGCAGAGCTCCCTGCCCCTCTGAGCCAAATTTCAATCAGCCCAACCATCGTAATACCTTCCAATACCATGTGTCCTTTAGCGCCACCCCCTGGCCTGCCTGTATTAATTCAGCCTCCCAGCAGTGACCTGCATGAACAAGGCAAGGCCCGTGGTGCTAATGATGTCAACCTCAAAGCCGAAACAACAGCACAGAGCTGTGATGGTTTATCAGAAACACACAATCCGACTAATTCCAGGAAAATAACTGCAACAGGTACGACCCGTTTCTGTATTAGATTGTATCATGGTTGGCACTTTTTCTGCAGTACTGTGGTTAAATATGAAGACTGAGCTTATTTATGCTAAAGCACCAACAATGCCACTTCTATACCACCGTGGCTTTGCTAGAGTGTAGAATGCAGTATAATTACTAACACTTATCATTTATTTCTGTGTTAGCACAAGCTGCTTCTGTTGCACCAAAGGACTGCACAAAAACAATTGAAGAGAATTCAGCTGTGGATCCGTTACACAAGGAAAACGAGGTGTGTTGTTGTTCCACTCTATTCAGTAAGGACATAGAAACTGTTATAGGTTTACAAGTTCAGATATTCTTTCATATCTGCCCCGATATAAGCATTTAAATGTGGACTGGATAGGTTTAATTACCAATTAAATGTCCAATAGCGGAATTGGCATACCCACGACAACGCAAGCATCCCAGTGATGGTGGTGGAATAGAAAGTAGGAATGTCACTATAGGGTAGAATTTTTTTTATTTATTTATTTATTTATTTGTCTGGGACACCAAGTAGTAAATCTAGAACAAGATTGTGCGTGAATAATTGCTTCTACACTACTTACAGCTAGTTTAATGAACTGTGAACTCTGGATCATAATGTAAGCACAGCCACAGTGGTGCGGAAGGGAAATGAACCTGACTGTCCTCACTTACCACATCACTGCAGCTACAGGTTGATTAATGGGCGGCGTAACTTTTACAGAGCTAACTCTGGACGTCGAGGGCAACTGATAGTGTTGATGGATAGGCAGGAAGTGATTTCTCAATTCTGATTTGTAAATTTAAATGAACTGACTACACCCATTTTTCACAGGTGCTATAGCCAATAGTAGGAAAGCTAATCGTGACAAGAAGTATATTATATTACTATCATTTATTACGGTCCCCTCAATGTTCTCAGTCTCCCATTTGAAAGCTCTTCTTTTCTTTAATCATTTAGGAGGAGTCCACCACCGATGGCTCGGCTGGAGAAGAGATCTGTACACCAGCCCCGGAGATGAGAAATGGCTTCTCTCCAGCTCTGGCTTGCTTTCCAGAGGAGAACGGCGAGACGGAAACGGAACTGGTGAAAAATGGAGACGGCAACGTGTTTGAACCTGAGCACATTGGTAACGCGGTCACTCCGGAGGACGCGAATGGCTCGACAGGGCCTTCATTAGCCATACAGGAAGGTAAAGATACGACAATCACTCAACTTAGGATAGTTCGGGTAGTCCCAGTTGTTGGTTTTGACACACAAATTGGCTTATTGTTTTAATATTAAACAGCCCATACAGGATTTCACTGAGTTTTGTTGGTGATGATTGCGCTCCGAAAATGTTTGATTTTGCTGCAGCTGGTTTTTTTCTTTCGTTTACAAAACTACTTGAATTGGCGAAATCGCATTTGCATGTCCTTTTGCAGTGATGTTTGTTGGTAAATGTGACTTTTTCTTAGCTGTCCTTATATTCGATGTGTGTGAATTGAAGAGGGCTTTGGCTGAATGTGCATCGTAATGATGTCACATGACGCTTCTTGGCCCAAACCTACAGCAATTTTGAAAAATCGCAAGCTCCTCCAAGTATTGCAGAGTTTGTTTGATTTTGTTTTCATTTCTGCAATGGCGAAATCGCAGTTTTGCTGTCTCGATCTGTTTCAGCGCTCATACAGCCCGATGGGAAAAGGCAGTATGACCGAAACTTCCTGCTGGGCTTCCAGTTCATGCCAGCATGTGTGCAGAAGCCAGAAGGCTTACCTCAAATCACAGATGTAGTTCTGGATAAGGTGAGTGCTTGATGAAATCTAGACATTCTCTACAAGGTCTCAGCTGAAGCTCTGAATCATTTAAGGCTCATTTTAGTCAATCTTTCAAAGTCTTATCATTAGTTCTTGAAATTCGTCACGTCGTTGTTTTAATTTTTTCCAACCTCATTCTAACCCATCGACACTAGGTGTAGCTCCTCTAGACTTTTCCTCGAGCTCAGTTAGAGTAAAACGTGACCAAGCCTCCCCACTGACATAAGGCATAATAATTTACACATTTAGTATAGAACAACGGCAGAAGTTTCTGGTTGTGTTCTTTTCTTTATTTAGAATCTGTTAAAGCACCGTTTCATTTGCTTACGTGTTGTCTCACACTTGATGAAAAATGTGCTTGTTTTGCGTTTATGCATTCTGTTTCAACATTGCAATGTACAAGGTCCCTCATTTTCCTGCAGGCTGAAATATGAGCCTGCAGCGAATGAACTACCGTTCACGTCCGTCTCCATTGGGCACACTCGGTTCAGAACCCTCGGACATCCTGTTTCCATTAAAGTTGCATTAAGGTTATGTCACGTTTGGCTGTGATTTGTTAACTCGGGCGAAACACGGGTGGGAGAATAAACACACTGCTTGTGTGTAATATATGATTTCACATGCTAGTCTACTCTCTTTTGAGTTGAAGCACAGCAGTTGGACGTAGTAAAGTATCAGTTTGGGTTCATTCCTTCACCTGCTAGAAATTTGTTTTGTTTGTTTCTGTTTCAGTTGAGTTTCAATGTTAGATGTCGCTTTGCATGTGTGGCAGCTCCATCTGACTGCTGCTGTTGCGTTTGGAAGGAATGGATTGTTGCGTCTACAAGTTGCTGTGCTAAGACATGTAGATCGATGTTTGTTTTTTTTTTTTTTTTTTTTTTTTTTTTTT
>JAFFST010054167.1:18292-32588 GCA_022414735.1 Noturus placidus
TTATGGGTCGGTCCAATTACGTGCTGCTTAACCCCTACTGAATCTAAGATAGATACAACCGCGATTCTTAGAGGGTCTTCTGGATTTTCAAAATGAATAATTTATTAATAATAAACAAGGTGACGCTTATCAAACGATACACGATTTAGCCCATAACGAGGTAATTGCCAGAAACAGAATGAATCTGTTTTGCCCTAACAACATATCTAACAATCTGTGTTTTGCGATCTGTGTAGCCCATTATCTACATCCACATATGCCATGTATTGAAACTGCAGGGTGTTTGGTTCAGCAAAAGATAGGGTTTAATGACATCACACGTTTTGAACGTTTCCTCCACGTTAAAATAGTGGTGTTCCACAGAACTTGTTCTGGCCAGTTTGAACATTTTACCAATAAAGACAAACCTCATAATAAGACAGTGTTCTTGTATCTACACAACGAGCATTATTTCTTGATTAAGAACCTAAAAGCATTCATCGGTGCACCATACGTGTGCGAATACTGTTACTGATGTTTTACTAGCCGTAGAGACCACAGGTGTAAGTACGTACGCGATGTGTGTAATGCACCTGAGTGTAATAACTACTCAGGCAAAACGAGGAAATGTTGCGATTGCTTGCGGTACTGTAGATCATCCTACTGTTATGATTCGCATAAACAAATACAGACAGGACAACAGTACGCTCAGTGTAATGTCACTAAATACTGTCAGAAATGTAATAGGCGATATCACGTCAACGGATCCACTCTGAACAAACACGTGTGCCCTGCAGAACACTGCATCCATTGTAACGCTGAATTGGTTAAAGACAGAGTACACCAATGTTTTATACAACCAATAAAAATGGAGCCACATAGTGACAAATACATATATTACGATTTCGAGACACACAACACAGACGGTAAACACATTGCAAATTTCATATGTGCTATTACGTTTAAAGGGGAAGAGTTCACAGCAGCTGGTACAGACTGTATTGATCGACTTGTTAAAAAGTTTAGACAGCCTCGTTATCAGAATTACACATGGGTTGCACTCAGGATTTGATTATTTTATACTGCTGGAATATTTTGCAAAAGCAGGTTTGACACTCCAAATTACCACGCAAGGCTGTCGGATCATTTTAATGTATGATAGAACTATCAAACAGCATTTCATCGACAGCTACCCCTTTATCCTAATGTGTCTGTCCATAACATCTGCTGCGTTAAATCTAACCTGTGCTGAGAAAGATCATTTTCCACATCTGTTCAATAGAGTAGAAAATGAAGATTATGTGGGCCCATACCCTGACAAGCACTACTACCACTATGAGACATTGTCTGACAAAGAGCGGGCATTGTTTGATGAGTGGTATGTTACGGTATTGGGTAAGGTTTTTGATTTAAAAAAGAGCTTACCCTGTATGGCAGGAACGATGTCGTTTTGCTCCGTGAATTCATACAGTGTACCAAACTCGATCCGTTCAGATGTACCACATTAGCTGCGTGCTGCATGGCTGTGTATAAAAACCACTACCTGCAAAAAGACACACTGGCCCTAACACACAACAATGCTTACACAAATCAGAACAAGACATACTCAACCGTTTCCATAGAATGGCTTGAATATGTCAAAACAACACGTGGCGTGAACATTCAACAGGCTTTAAATCATGGAGAGATGGCGATTGGCAAATACCATCTCGATGGTTATTACAAAAAGGATGGTGTCAAATATGGTTTCAAATTCAACAGATGCATGTTTCACGGGCACAAATGTCGTTATAATCCAAACCAATTACAGTACATCCGTTATCAAAAGTGCCCTACGGTCAGTTTGATGATAAGGTCGAAATTTTGGAAAATGCATATGGTCTCCATGTTGAGGTTATGTGGGTGTGTGATTGGAATAATGCTAAACAGACCAATGTCGCTGTAATGGCGTTTATGTCTAGGTTTGTCAAGGCTACGGTACTGCCACCACGAAAACTACTACACCCTGTCCTTCCGTATAGGAAGGACTCATTGCGACGTTGTGTGAAGTAGCTCTTAATGTTCTCCATGGAAATATACCCCTCACATCTCAACAATACCAGAAACTGAGAAAAAGGAAAAGCGTAACCAAACTTGTAGCAGATAAGGCCGTTGTTAAGAGAAAGAGACGTGTAATAAATCAACAGGGGGCTTTCTACTACCACTCTTATGCATGCCTATTCCTTTCATCACCAGCCTGAATGCTTCTATATAACAGAGGGGATGGAATACGCAAAATGATATTTTGAAGAATATACTGCAGAGGAGTGTAAAAAACGCTCACTACATTTTAGATAATATGTCTAAAATGAAAGATGTCACATCTTTGGGCGATTCAGGAGAATTTGTGTTTAAAGGTAGAACTATTCCTGGCTCACACATGCTCGATTTAGTTAAAGGCATTACGGCAGAAAAAAGATTTCTGATGCCCGAAGACCTGTCGGTTGGCTCGAATTTCTGAAGGCTTTTGCCACTTTAAACATACCCTATTTGACGGTGCTAAACCATTATGTCAGACACGCAATTAACTCGTTCAAAACCAAATCGACTTTGCCAATAACAAACTTGTCTAAGAAGAGAGAAAAAACAGAAAATACTTAAGAGCACGCCATCAGGACAATCAAATTATTCAGATGGCCCTGTATTCAAATCACCTAGTCTTGACTCGAGTCAGTGGCTGCGTTTTTAATCTGCAAGTTTTCTATTGCTTATGATCTTGTTGTTGACTGTTTTTCTGTATGTAGTGTATGTGTAAAAAATAATAATAAAAAGTCAAAAGAAGAAGAAATCTCTGTTCTTTGTTTTTATTTAAAAAATCTAGTATTAGACAAACATTTCACCTGTCTGAACACAATGAATACATTTGAAAACATTTTAATTACATTGACCTTTTTTTAGTTTGAGTTTTTTCAGAAATGCTTACACCATCTTGTCATTTTGAATATAATCGTCAGTATTCATCTTCAACACACAGTCATAATCATGACCCTTTACCCTTCAACACACAATGCTGTCCACAGGTCTCTGATGAAAAATTTTGGACTTGTACTGCTGAATGTTGAATCACTCTAGAATTGGTGTTTAGAAACTTTTTGATTGTTTGTAGAAAATGATTGTCATCTGGTTTATTACCAAAGCTGTCAAAAAAACAACCCACGCCATCCTCATTTATGTAGATGGCCAGCCAGTGTTCACCCGGGAGTCCTGAAGGATTATCACCATTGATGGTAATTTTCTTAAGGGGGCTTTTGGTAGATGGTCACACGGGAGTACACAGAGAAAATGGGTATTACACGAGATCTTATCCATTATAGCAGTAAGATGGATGGTGTCCATTATGTCTATTAATAGTAATCAACCAGGACCTGTCTGCGATTTGACACTTCGATGATGCTGTCGAATATGGCATAAACAATTAAGTTGATCTTTCGGGGTAGAGGCTGTCTAAAACGTGCTTCCAGCCTGATTTTCCAGCCTGATGTTCCCAGACAAGCGACACGTGTTGATTACAGTCTTCGTCCGGCGTGAGATTAAATGCATAAAGGTTATAACTATGTAGAAAATCCTCCCTATCGATAGATAGAGGTTGGTTTTAAGATGTTTTCCAGAAGCCAAGGCTAACTGGTAAAATTCACGCACTGCAGAACCGCTTTCATATTCAGGTTGTAGAGGTTTAGCGGGGTGCTGCTGCCCATTCAGATAAACAGCCAAAAATTCTAGGTCATTTAAAGGCGCATGGATTTTTATTATATGAACCTGTAAACGCGTCATTATCAACCATAGCCAGAACCACAGATTTTGGTAGAGTTCCTAAGAACAAGTTTTCTTGATTACAAACACTTGAGCCTGCAGGAATTGAGAAGGTTTTCACACACACTCTGTTGATGGGGTACTTGGCAGGTGTCAAGGGCAATGCTTGTGCGTGCCCCAATCTCACACCTGGTGCTCGTTTGGTCAAGCCTCTATTACCACCAGCGGGATCCGTTTGTGACCTGCAGTGTCTTTGTAAAAGAGCCCTGCTGAGAATAGCGTTTCAAGAGTGTCTTTACCATAATTGGTGAGACACTCTATAATACATCGATAAGGATATGTGTTGGAACTTTGTGATATGAGACGGTCTCCAAGCCGCACGTCTACTTGTGAAGATATTTTTGATCCTGCGTAGTTAATAAGACCCACGGGGGCTCCGTCTGCAACGTCTGTGCCGTCTGCATTAGTGATTTTGACACATAAAAAAAAGGTGTTGTTAAGGTCAACATAATCCTCGCCCGTCCCAGCTATAAAAAAACTCCAGAGGCAATGTTTCCGATATTGCTGACAACGGTGGTACTTCTATATACGTATTTTTTTCAATAGCTGTTTGTGAATAGATCCAGTTTGGTTTTTAAGCATTCTTCTGACATATTGTGTAGTAAAGACATGGTCTAAAATATCATTTTAACACCCATCTTTGGTCTTTTTGCTTTAGAGCTGGGTGGTGTATTTCTTCTTTTCTGTGTCGTTTGGCCACTCCTCCGAACCCCTAGCGATCTACACGCTCTTCTGCGAGCCATCACCACTAGTCCGGATCCGTCTTATGTGTTTTTATTGTTGGTGTAGTTATTAAACGTATGTGATAACGCATTGCTAACAACATCGCTTATTATGTTTTTTTGCAGCTGATTTAAGATGTGGTTTGGCTATGATAAAACCTCGTTTTAGCAAAGGAATTGCCATTCTGAAGAGCCCTCTAAACATACCACCTAATCCAGCTCCATACATAACTCACTGATGGACGATTTATTAACCGATACGTAGTGTGGGGTGTCGTATCTAACACTGGCATTCTTGTGGTTCTCCCCCTCTATATGTACACATCTCAGTAGAGGCACATAGAAATCAACCACGTTCTGGTATTCTATGATGTCGGTATAAATATACATGCTGTAAAAACCAGCATTAATGTCAGCCTGAAAAGGAGCATAAGTCATGCCAGATCTTTCAGGAGCAATGTCCGTAGTTTCAATAGCACCCCCGGTTTCAATCCTAAAATATTGGCCGGGCCTTTTTCGGCGGGCCTTTCAGAAAAAAATTATTTTTAACGTGATCATACCCGATACTCGCCCGTGGTGTCAGGGACGCATTGATCTCCCTGATAAAAAAAAAAAAACTACATCATCATAATATCCGGTCTTTAACATGTAAGAGGCGTTTGATATATTGCCTTCAATATTATAGTCTGTAACCCGATTATCTGTCTTTGTTGTTTGACCATAGTTGAAAATGAATGTAGCATCTTCCTCATTAAATGTATACCACGACATGGGATATTCAAATTCGATTAAGCCGCCTGGCCACTCTCCTCTTAGATTGATAGTTTTCGATAATCGAAAACTATAACACGAGGGACTATAACACTTGTATAACATGAGATACTATTTTCCAGATAAACGGTCCTTGATGCATTACAGGGGAGAGTTATATAAAAACCGCCCGCAGTCATGTTGAATTTTTACATGAATGTGTGCTAATCTATTAGATTTCGTTTGTTTTATGGGGTATGGGGTCCGTATACAGTAGCTTTCTCTGAAGCTCCATATAGCTTTATCTGAGGCTCCGTATAGCTTTACCTGAGGCTCAGTATAGCTTTATCTGAAGCTCCGTGTAGCTTTATATGCATTGAGTGACGTCGCTTTTCTGATCGATGTGTATCCATTTGTACACTGTAATCAGATGATACAATCAAATGTATTTCATTTTCTGTTAACACTGGAACACGCTGTCAGAGTGGAGATAAGACTCATCCGAGAGCTGAAGAACAGAACTGCAATCATTTGACGAATGCATGGTGCAATGCTCAAACAGTCATGTTGACCTGTAATAAAAACACTAAACAAAGTGATGGCTGTGTGCTGTACGTTTCCGTTAATCAAAGGAATTAGAATAAACCAGCTTTCCTTTTTCTCAGTTGAAATCTGGCTTTTGCTGTAGTATTGTGTGTGAATGAAATGACTGAATAAAAATCTGATGAGGCAGAGTCTAATTTCATTGGTTAGATGTTTCCTTGAAATTTACCATTTTTAAGCCATACCATTTCAATTAAGCTTACATATCCTATAGGAAATGTTATGTCTGAAAAAAAACATTACATTTAAATCGTAGAGAATATGTACACAGTGCATTAGCAGTAGCTTAGCTGACTACTTGTTTAGCTAGTGCTACAACTAACTGTGATGAGTGATGTATATATAAAGAGTTTTATCAAAATGTTCTGTTATTGTTTTTTCTCACTGTTTACTACACATTACTGCAGATTACAGTTTGCTAAAAAGTAGATGATGGACAGATGAGACAAAGACTAAGCTGTAGTAGAAAGTGGAAAGTAAAAAGAGGAAAGTGTGAAGTAAAAAAGAAAACTGCTCATGATCCAAATCAAAGCAGCACTTCTGTGAAACATGGAGACATTCATGGAAGACAGTAGAACTTGTTTTTGTTTTTCTTGATACAGATAGAAATGTAATTAAAATATGGTTTTGCCAAGCATATGTAGTGTTTTATTCACCAGTTGATCACAGAAATGTGTTACTGCACTGAGAAAAAAACAGTCTATGAAGTATTTAATAAATTTAAAATGATTCACTATCTGTTATGTTTTATACAAATATATATATATATTTATTGTAGCTGAACATCTTTGTTCTCAAAGCACAGAGTGAAGATTGTTTAGTAGCTATTCTGACTGTAAATCATAAGTTTTTCTCACCGTATTTAATCTAACATTACATTTCTCTCTGTTGTTTTACACGGCACCTTCAGTATGGGTAAGTAAAGAACTCGACTTCACACTCGGGTAGCATCTGATATTTTATAAACTTATCACATATATTACATTTTAATTCAGGGATTAAATAAAAAGATAAAAAGCATTTTCAGATCGAGCTTACGTGAAGATTCCACTTCCATCAGTCAGCTACTTTCCCACAATGCTCCTGTGCATAACCCCACTGCACTGCAATAATGTAGGCATATATAGGCCTCAAAAACAAAGATGCAGGAAGAGTCCAGCAGACAGATGGAGGAGAAGCACAGAGAGCTAGAAACTCTTAAACAGAAACTTTCAGAGCTCACAGAGATTCTCAGACTGAGTGAAGAAGTCTAACAGATAACAGTGATGAGCTTAACATATCAGAACCAGCAGCAGGTTTAAGCTGAGTTTACAGTGTATGTTGGGTAAAAGTCACACAGTATTATTTTTATTGTGGGTTGAAATCAGCAGTGTTATATAACTGCATTATTTTCTTTCTCATCACCAAGTGTTTTATTCCATAATGGTGCTAGTTAGGGGAGTCTATAATGATATAAACACAGGAACTGAAATCATGCAGTGATACTTTTCCGTTTAATAATGTTAAGATGTCACTTTTATTTTTTAAACTCAGTTCTCCTGCTGTCTGGTTCTGCTTCTTAATTCATGCCTCATTTCTGTAATAGAAACACAACAGCATACTCTATATGTTGAATATATTTTATTAACGATGCATTAAATATTTTTACTTTATATGCAAATATATAAGAATATATATAAGAATTGTAATAACTCCCTTCACCAGTAGAGGGCAACAACAGGCTATTGTTTATTTTTCTTTCTCATGATGGAAGGCAGATTGGATCAGATTGGATTTCTGCACATCAGTGGGTGAGTAACAGCAGAACAGATCTATGCATTAGGCGTGGTCACTGAAACACTCTTATTCCTGTACAGATCATCCTCTCTCTTTTATTGCTGATCCACACTGCAGCTCTCTATCAAGATCCATCACCTGCTCCAACACACCACACAGAGTTAATTACATGTCATTTTCAGTTCAAAACCAGGAAACATCTGCAGTTTCACCATATGAGTCTAATAAATTCAGTTATGATCAAATAAACACTGTAACTTGAAGAGCAGGAATATTCTTAACATGAACCTACAATCTACTAGAATTAAATCCAGTCACAGTGACTGAGTGTAACGTTTTAGGGATTGAGGCGGAAGCAGGCGCATACCTTCTTTAGAACCCTTATTAAACGTACAACAAAAACACTAAGACGGGAAAACACTATGACATGAAACTTTGAAACATGAAACAAACACCGTGAAACATAGAAACAGGAGTCTAAACAACGAAAGACAAATGCCCCAGTGAAAACAATTACTATATATACCCATCAGTGCTCATTAACAAAAACGTGGAACAGGTGTGGGAAAATATGTGACTTCTCTACGTGCATGACAGACCTGGGAGGAGCCAAATCCGCAAAAACAAAGTCCACCTGCTGAAACTGTCAATAAACTCCGCTTCAGGCAAAGCGAAGGTGCAGTTTTATCCACACTGCCACCAGGGGGAACCTTGACACTGAGGAAAGATGTGACAGTAAAATGTTAGTGTGGGTGTTAATGTGTTAAAATATTCACTTTGGAAAAGTGAGTCTGACTCTCATTGTAGATGGGAGGATGAAATGCTCTGTGTTCTGTACAAGAGGTGAGTTGAATCCACTTAAGCTTAGACACACCAGCTCCAACTTTTCTTGTGACCTTAGATTTTGGTGGAGCAGGATGACATTAATAATGACAAAGCCTCAAACAACATGAAGTCGAGAGGATATTCCACCTGACTTAAGCTACAGGCTACTATCTAGTGAATATTTGAGTAACTCTGTAATAGGAAGTTGATATTCAACAACGCTAAGTCATACAGTGTACAGTTTGCAGCTTTTAAACGGTGTGAGACCGTTTAGTGCTTTATAAGTTAATAATAGTATTTTAAAATTAATGCGAGATTTAACTGGGAGCCAATGCAGTGTAGATAGGATCGGGGTTATGTGGTCGTATTTTCTGGTTCTAGTTAGGACCCTAGCAGCTGCATTCTGGACTAGCTGGAGTTTATTTATATTTCTACTGGAACAACAAGACAGTAGGGCATTACAATAATCTAGTCTAGAGGTGATGAAAGCATGAACTAATATTTCTAGTGACAGTATATTTCTTATCTTAGAAATATTTCTGAGATGAAAGAAGGCTATCCTAGTAATATTATCTACATGAACATCAAATGATAGACTGGAGTCAATAATCACTCCAAGGTCTTTTACTTCTGCACATGATGAAACAGAAAGTCCATCCAGAGTAACCATGTGATAAGAAATCTTATTTATAGTTACACATGATCCTAATAAAAGTATTTCTGTCTTACTAGAGTTGAGTAAAAGGAAGTTAGTTAACATCCCATGTTTAATGTCCCTTACACAATCCTCAACTTAATTAAGCTGCTGTCTGTACTCTGGCTTCGCTGAAACATACAGTTGTGTATCATCAGCATAACAGTGGAAGCTAATTCCATATTTACTAATAATTTGACCTAGAGGTAGCATATATAAGGTAAAAAGTAGTGGGCCTAAAACAGAACCTTGTGGAACACCAAATTTAACCTTGGAGTCGGTGGAGAATTCTCCATTTACATCTACAAACTGACAACGCTCGGTCAGATAAGAATTGGCTGATTGATGAATTGGCTGAAGAGATTAATGAAGTTAGTTCGGTCTCTCTAAGTGGAGTAAAATATTCTAAACATTGATCTGATATTGCTATATTATCATCTATAGGACTAGTTATAATACTGTCTGGTTTTTATTTAATAGCCTGAATTTCACATCTGATATTTTCAACCTTATTAGTGAAAAATGTAATGAAATCTTCACTGCTATGTAATGATGATAACCTTAAGACTAACAGATTCATACTAAAAGCCACAAATCCTAAATTTTGATTTCATGGGGACTTTAATATTTCCAGCACAGACAGGAATCAGGTGTGACATGTTAATGAACCCATACCCATACACTCAGTTAAACCATGTTTTCACATCGCAACGTTTTATATTTAATATCCGCAATATATACTTTTACAATGTTTGAAAAAATTCAAACGTTTTCCATCTTTTCAATCATTCTCACATGCAAAATTGAGAAGCTTGTTTGAAATGCTGCAAAATGTACCCTAATGTCGTAAAATTACACACATGCGCCGCGCAGAGCTCGAAAAGCGTAATCAATGTGTGCGCATGAGCAATTGAGGAAACCAGTTTTCCAAACGGGTTTTCTCAGCCACTTAATAAACTTCTTCTGAGGTCATTGCTTAAATAATTATTGTGTATTTTTTGCATATTTTCCAGGTTATCTGTAGATTTACTGCGGCTGTGCCTCAGAAAAGAATTAAACTGAACTTTGTTGCCCTCTCTAAAATGGCGGAGCCAAAATTCCAACGAGACATATCCCTTTTCCTGTTCATGTAGTACCGAGTATTCTGATTGGTTGAGCTGTTTAGGGGCGGCACCGAGCGGTCTGATATACAGTCCTCCTGACGCGTACGAGAAGTCAGATGATTGAGCAGGAACTCGTTGAACAATATGCGTACGCTAACGCTCTTGTTAACGATTACCGTTTGTAACGGTTGGTTTTTTAATCATTTTGGAGAGAGATATCAGGAGACTGATGACGTCTCGCTTTGGCCGCTGCCACAGAAATATCAGACGACCCCGACTGCATTCAAACTCAGCGCTTCGAATTTCCAAATCGTTCACGCTACTGATTCGTCCGCGGGACCGAGCTGCAGCCTGCTCCAAAATTCCTTCCGCAGGTAACCTTACACTTATCTATTTGCTTATATTCTCATATAATTTGCTGTTTTTTTCTGTTGTTTCCCGTGTCAAATATACCCCCTCAAAAAACCGCAGTCTTTCTGTCAAACAGGAAGTGCATTTTAGTAAGTTTTATTTGTCATAATTCTACAATTCTGATTCCTTTAAGTTTTATTTATGTAGCGCGTTTGACAATGGACATTGTAACAAGGCAGCTGTACATAAATCCCGAAATACTGTAGATACACTTTTAGATTTATCCCTAATGAGGAAGGCAGAGATGATGGTGGAAAGGGGAAAAAAAACTCCCTGAGACGACATGAGGAAGAAACCTCCCTGCTAGGGAAAAATAGAAACCATCATCGACAATTCTAATGGTTTCCACTACAAATACCATTACTAACCATTAGCTAGCCATCACGTTATTGATTTCATAATGGTATCCGCTGGACATAAAGCCTCCAATAGAAGGCAACAAATTACCAACAGGGATCACTACAGTTTCCATTAAAACCATCATTAAAAGTTCTCATTCTAACCATTAAATCCATTAAAGTTCTATGAGGGTTTCTATTTTATTATTTTTTTTCAGCAGGGCTTGAGAGGCAGCAGACTCGATAGGGAACTCATCCTCATCTGGGTGACTTTGGATCGTGAGAATATAAATCATTACTAGTGGAGTCAAGCAGTGCAAAGTGTGTTGGAAAGATCATTGGCATAAGTGTGTGTGTGTGTGTATATAGATATTACTTTTAAATTCATTAACTTCTGGTTTGAGCTCCTGCGCTTGTGAAACACACTGCATTTGTGGCTGGCCCTGCATGGTAACTCTTATTTTTATAATATGGTCATACTGAACATATTTTCCAAACAGATAGTATAGTTTGACTTTATAGTACACAGTGGGGGGATTTTATAATATCACTTTTGAGTTTAGTTCCTTGTGTCATGTGGGGGACTGTCTGTTGTTAAAAGCACTATGCAAGTACAATTTTAATTGGAATATCTGCACATAACTAATCCGGTTTCTGTATAATACCATTGAATAGGAACAGTGGCATCTATGTGCCTAATTATACCTATTGTGATTGAACCTTTTGAAAGTGTTTTAAAGTCTATTTGGACCAGTAGCAGTCATGTGACATGTTCTGATTCTCTCTTTCAGATACTTCAGTTACATCTTTGACTATGTGAAGAAGCATGGAATGAACCAAGATAAAGTGTTGGACTCTGAGCTGACTGAGCTTCGGGTGCGGATCACATCCACTGAGCCGGAGTGTGATGGTTATCCGAGTCTAAAAACAGATGAATCCTGTGAGTTCCCGATCTTCCTTCATGCCCTTCCACTTCGGTGAAAAACACACACAAAACAGTATGGATCATTGAGTAAGGGAGTTGCTTCCTTACAACGTCCAAAAAAAGTCCTGTGTGAGATGCATGACGCACATAGCGAATAAACAGAAGTGACAATTGCAGTTTCAGATAGGACAGACTTGTAGTCACAGTAATCCACTTCTCCTAATCCGAAGATTTACTTGAGCATAATCCAATACAAGACATCTGCTTAAGAGCTTTAACCATGTTGCAGGATGCTTCTTATAAAATCAAGTCATGGACAGGCAGTTTTATCATCATACAGATCCGAAATGTTAAAACTAGTCTAAAACTTGGTTTGTAGATTTTGTGGAAAGTTGTATAAATGGTTTAAAATATTGTTAATTGATGCTTGGAGTAAATACTACTACAGAGTCCTAATGTTAGGCCTACTTAAACTCAAACGAGTTTATAGGTGTTACAATGTGTCAGAGGTTCCTTGAGTTTAGTGAATAGTGCTGGTTAATATACAGTGGATATTATTAAAGTATACACACACCCCTGTTAAAATGGCAGGTTTTAGTGATGTAAAGAAATCAAACCAATAAATCATGTCAGAACCTTTTCTACTTTTATTGTGACATTTTAACCTATTAATAAAAGTGAGAAACCAGTAATTTTCCGGATGAAGAAAAATTAAAACATCCAACACCCAGCTTGCATAAGTGTGCACACCCTTTTATAACTGGGAATATATCGGTGTTCAGACTCAACCAGTCACCTTCAAACTCATGTAAAATACTCATTAGTATACACGTCATCAATCAACTGGAAAAGCCATGGGCCACAAAGAGCTTACAAAGTAGCTACTTGATTTCATTGTTGAAAAATTAGGAGAGTGTTAAATTTTCGAAGGCATTGGATATACCATGGAACACTGTAAAGCCAATAATGAACAAGTGGAGAAAAAATGGAATGTCAGTGACACTACTAAGAACAGAACATCCTTCTAAAATTGATTAGAAGATCAGGAGAAAAGTGGTCAGGGAGGCAGCCAAGAGTGCCTACCTCAACATTAAAATATTTGCAGCAATTTCAAGTACTGGTTTCTCCCTACATGTCTCCTAAATTATTCATATGTCTGGGCTATGGGGTAAGGTGGCAGGATGGAAGCCTTTTCTAACCAAAAAAAGAATACATCAAATCTCTCAAAACCATGTGGGAATAATGTGTTATGGTCTGATGAGGCTAAAGTTGAACTATTTGCTATAATGCCAAAAGATATGTTGGCACAAAAAAACACAGCACATCACTAAAAGAACACCATGCCCCATGTTGGTGGTAGCATCATAGTCTGTTGTTCTTCAACTGGAACTGGGGCTTTAGTCAGTGTGGGGGGAATAATGAATAGTTCCAAATATTAGTCAATTTTGGTGCAAAACCTTAAGGCCTCTGCTAAAACACTTGAGATCAAGAGGAATTTCATCTTTCAGCATGACAAACAAAGGAATTAACAAGGAATGGCTTCACCAAAACAAGTTCCAGCTTTTGGAATTGCCCAGCCAGAGTCCAGACCGAAATCCAATAAAAAAAAAAATCTATGGGGTGACCTGAAGAGGGCGGTGCACAGGAGATGCCCAGACAATTTGACACTTAGAATGCTTTTGCAAAGTAGAATGGCAAAATATTGCTAAGTCAAGATGTGCCAAATTGATTGACTCCTACCCAAAAAGATTGAATGCTGTGATAAAATGTACAATAACTTTTACATTTCTTTAATTTTTTTCCCCTAAAATGATTCTTATTATTCTTCACTTTAAGCAATTTGTCAGTAAAGGTAGAAAAGTGTCTGACCTTATTTATCTTGGTTTAATTTTTTTTTTCATCACAAAAACCTGCCGTTTTAACAGGGGTGTGTAGACTTTTTTTGTTTATATCCATTGTAAGTGGAGTTTTATGCCTGTTTAATTATATATATTTTAAGGTAATTTCCTGTTTACTTAGATCAGCTTTTCGTGGACCAACCTGCAGCTGTTCTTAAGGCTACAAATGTATGGGGAGCATTGAGAGGTAAGCTGATATCTGTCCCAGGTACTTTTTTGTTGATTACAGTATCTCACAAAAGTGAGTACACCGCTCACATTTTTGTAAATATTTGATTATAACTCTTAATTTGACAACACTTTGCTACAATGTAAAGTAGTGAGTGTACAGCTTATGTAACAGTGTAAATTTCCTGTTCCCTCAAAATAACTCAACATACAGCCATTAATGTCTAAACCGCTGGCAACAAAAGTGAGTACACC
>JAFFST010054169.1:0-19794 GCA_022414735.1 Noturus placidus
TGTGTGTGTGTAATATATATATAAAATATAATATATATATATATAAAAACTTACTACACAGGGTATGTAACCCTTTTATTCCGCAGACTCCAATTACATATTTATCTTTATATAATACATTAATGCGTGACTTTAAATAAACATATAAATTAAATATCATGTCACGAAAGGACATGAACTTATTTCTTTAGACCCTTTTTCTTACATCAAAGCAACACAGATCTTTTAATTATAGTTCAAGAATGTTCAGGAAATGTGACGGTTGACGTCACATATCCAGATGTAAGATTGCGTACCGAAATAAAGCACACGCAGGTGAACTGGTAAAAACTGAATGTTAAATCCCACCTGTCCAAGCACAGGTGAGGGGGAGGAGCCAGAGAGGGTGGCAGGAGTGAAGGCTGAGCGTTGTCGGCCTTGCCCTCCAGTTGGCACAGACAGAGAGGGCTGCGTCGGTTGGGTTGGCCACGCCTCCCAACCATCAGCGTCCTGCTTCTCCATCGCCGAGTTCGTCGGCCATCTATAGGACAATGTGGGAGAAATTAGATACGATCATGCGCAATGCTAATACAAAGTGATTTGTGTTACTGATTCAATCATTTTTTGCAAAATGTCAGCAGCAGTGTAAGCTCACGTAGTGCTGAAATCTGCCCAGTTACTAGAAGCAGATGATGAGGAGGCAGCAGCTGGAGCGGCTGGAGCGGTTGGAGCTGTAGGGGGCGGAGCCACCACCACTGTCTCTGTCGTGACTGGTTGCATGGCTGTGGGCGGGGTCGAGCTGGGGGTGGTGTGTGTACTCAGCTTGGAGGTGAAGGCGCTGGCTCTCAGATTGAGAGGGACTTCAGATTCTGGAATCTTCTCTGCATAGTTAGCAGGAAACCAGCCGGTCTTTCCTTTGATCTCCCCTCCTAACCATCCAGGTTCACCCGTCTGAGATTCGTCCACCTGAGAGACAGGTTACGAAAATGCGACGGCTCTTGACTTTGGTTCAGCTTTTTTTTTTTTTTTGTTAAAACTAAGGTTGAACTGAACAGTGGCACACCTGCACGCCCAGTGCTTTCTGAATTAAAAAATAATAATAAAACAACACAATGATGACTAACACAAACACGGCTACTCCGCCATGCAACCGATGAATAACTGATTGGGAAAGTGTTTTAAAAGAAAACCCAGTTGTCTGTGATGTTTATGTATGTAGGTGGGGGGTAAAAAAGATGGGGGTGAAAGTTTGATTTGAGGCGTGGCAGAGTGCATATAAAAAGATGGAAACTGGTGGAGAGGGGGAGCAGTTGACCAGGACTTACCCACTCCCCTTTCACCTTCACCGAGAGGGAGCACAGATATGAGAAAGAGGTCAAAGGTTAATAATCCCCATAAACACGGGTATGCTTTTAATTAATTTTTATCCCCACCTATCCACAATGTAGTCACTTGTTTTCCCCCCCCCCCACCATCCTATTCACTTAAAGTTGATAAGATTTGGCCTACAAATAAAATTATTATTATTACAGTAAGCCGTCAGAAATGACTCACCATGACTATGTCTCCAGGCTGGATGCTGATCTCATCATGACTGCGGGCCTCGAAAGGGTAAAGTGCTCTGTAGTACACCACTCTTACCTTCTCCTGGTTAAAACCAGACATGGACACCTTATCTGAAACACACAGAAAAAGGGTCATTTAGTAAAAAGTTCCATGATTCGGTCAAAGACTGTTTAATATTCATGGCCACGGTCTCCAACACATTCTCCGTTTCATTCATCTCTCTATTCATCCGTTGAAGTCGACCTTCCACTGATTCATCCCTCCACTCTGTCCATCCATTCTAGCAGTCCATCTGCACGTCCCAACGTTCCTTTGACTACTGATCATCCCAACATTCCATCTATCTGACCATCCTTCCCAATATTTCATCCACTAAAAACAATTCTTCCTTTCATCCAGACATCCGTTCATCTCACCGTTCCTCCACTCGTCCATCACCTCAAATATACTGTGCACCCTTCTGTCCGTCCACCCTAAGATTTCATACATCCAAACTGTTAGTTAAAAAAAATACTGCATACACATGTTCCCAGACTGTGCCCCAACATTCCATACATTCACCCATCTGTCATTCGCTCAGTCATCTATCAAAACAACGCATACTTTCATCCATCTATTTATCCCAATATTCCATCCAGCCTAACATTCCACCCATTAGACCACTGCAGCATTCCATCCATCCAATCCTTTCATCCATCCATCCACATAATCCTTTCATCCACCCACATAATCCTTTCATCCATCCACCCACATAATCCTTTCATCCATCCACCCACATAATCCTTTCATCCATCCATTAACATAATCCTTTCATCCATCCATCCACATAATCCTTTCATCCAGCCACCCACATAATCCTTTCATCCATCCACCCACATAATCCTTTCATCCATCCATCCACATAATCCTTTCATCCATCCACATAATCCTTTCATCCATCCACCCACATAATCCTTTCATCCATCCATCCACATAATCCTTTCATCCATCCATCCACATAATCCTTTCATCCATCCATCCACATAATCCTTTCATCCATCCATCCACCCTCCCCCAAAAGTAATTTACCATCCATCCGTCCACAACAACATTCCACTCATTCCACAGATCAACATCTGTTCATCCATCAGTTAGGAAAATTGCATTTCGGAAACACGGCTTCAAAGCCTGTTCAGACTATAACATTTAATCCATCCCAACATTCCATTCATTTATCCATCCATCCATCCATCCATCTATTCCAACATCCATTCATCTCTCAACATTCCCTTCATCCATCCACCCACTACATACTATTTACTCATTCATTACAGAATTTCATTTCCAATAATCACTATTTCAGATATATTGTTCCTCCACGCATCCCCTAAATACATCCAACCAATCTGTCTACTCATCCCAACTCATATTTAATTTACCCATGAACCCATCCAAATATTTTTTTTTAAATCGTTAGCACTCAATCATTAACACACAATCTTCTTTTGCTATGCTCTCCTCACCTCCTGTAGGCCAGGGTGACGGTCCCAGATGTTTGCTTGGCTCTGGCTGCTGCAGAAGCAGCTTGGACAATTTGTCCTGCACATCTCCTCTAGAGCTCTGGCTCTCTTCCTCTCCCAGGTGGCTGACCCAAGGCTCAGAAGCAGGCGGTGTGGGGTCCTTTGCTAACGTAGAGTCCCGCCAGGCAGGAGACACTCTGTCATCAGAAGCCAAAAGTCTGGAGGAGCAGAGTATTTACAGGGTCTGCTGTTAGCAACAGGTCTGAATATAGCGTCAAACATAACGCACACATTTAAGGTCGGACATTTTTGTAAATTAGTGAGAACCTCACAAGTTTAGTAAGCTAAGTACACACACACACACACACACACACACCTGCGCTCCTGCAGCTCTGCAGGTTTGGCATCCAGTGCAGGCTGCAACTCCTTTTGCTTTAGCCGCTGTTGCTTGTTGTGGATTTCCCTGAGCTCCTGCAAAATCATAATGATATAGTAAAGAGAGAGAGAGAGTGAGAGCACGAGAGCTAGAGAGAGAGCGCGCACAGGTAAAGTGGAGCACAAGGAGGCACTAGGAGGTTTCTTCTCTCTAACACAAACAAACAAATTTAACACATCTGAAACTGGACCCTGCAAGCACTGGTCATTCAAATCCCTTTAAATTATTCACACACCCCTTCACCTGATATGTATTAGTGCTTTTTACACTATGGTTCATTCTCGGTTTCTGTCACAGCTCGTAATTTTTGCCAATCACAGTTATGTGCATAATTTGATGGAAGCAGATTATATCAGTCAAGACAAATACACACTGATGGGCCTTTTGTCTGGTCATAAGTTAAGTCAGTTGTGTCTTGTGTATACTTAGATACACCACACAACAGTCACTATGACTGCTGGGAATGCTGGGACAAAGGCTTTTTCTAAACCAAACACATTACATATAGATCAATAATTATCTCTTTAAGAATGTCTGTTGTTACCCAGATGAGGATGGGTTCCCTTCTGAGTCTGGTTCCTCTCAAGGTTTCTTCCTCTTAACACCTTAGGGAGTTTTTCCTTGCCATTATCGCCACTCAGTGTCTTGCTCAGTTGGGATAAATTCTCACCTTTACTATGTGTATACTGTGTTTATATTCCTGTAAAGCTGCTTTGAGACAATGTCTATTGTAAAAAGCTCTATACAAATAAAATTGAATTGAAAACTATGACTGAATTCAGGTAAACAATTTTTGTCCAAATTTCTTTTCTTTTTTTTTTTTACCCTTCTAGAACATAATTTCATACTTTTACTTGTATCCAATCATCGATCTTTCACCAAAACAGCAAGGAAAAGTCCGAACATTCTCACAGAGTCTCGAGTAAGTCTTTTATAAAAAAAAAAAACAAAACAAAAAAACTACTTAGCTACCACCTATTTAGCAGTTACAACCGTCTTAGCCAAGACCTTTTCATGCAACCGTTCCCAAAATATTCAAGGTGACGTTTTAAATATGATTTTTTCAGCTTTTTTAAAAATACTCTTGCATGCAGCATGGCACAGTGTAATCCTTCTAAACTATGCTACATAAGAGCTCCTGTAGAGTATACTTGGTTAATTAAAAATTATTCCATATATATGCAAACTCTCAGAAATAAAAGCACAGACACTTTAACAATGGTCACTGAGTTTAGAACATAGAGGTTTCGATGTCAAACCAAGCATGCACGCACGTGTGTGCGCGCACACACACACACACACACACACAGCCTGTGCCAGAGAGAATGACTGGTTAGAACTCATGAACCAGATTGGTCATAAAAATTCATGCAGTAAATTTCACACACACACACACACACACACACACACACACACACACACACCCCCACACACACACACTAGATTTAGCGTGACTTTCGAACGTGACTGTGTCGATCAACACCGCTATAATTCCACTGAAATATCCAGTGTTTAACTATTTCCGTTTTTGTTGTTTATAGACAAAATATGTACCGTATTTTCCGCACTATAAGGCGCACCTAAAAGCCTGAAATTTTCTCAAAAATCGGCCGTGCGCCTAATAATCCGGTGCGCCTTATGTGTGGACTGAGTTCCAAAATCTGTAAATATGTTGTGCGACTTTGGTTGGCGTAACAACCGTATGCGCCTTATGTATTGGTCAAGTACAGAAATAGACCCTGTAATTGAGACTGCGCCTTATAATCCGGTGCGCCTTATAGTGCGGAAAATACGGTAATCTTTTCCCCACAAAATGCTAGCATCTTTTTAAATAACCAAAGTAAAATGGAAATATCAGTTCGCTGGTGGAATCAAAACAGCACTCTTAAAACCCACGGTCTGCAGCACTGCAACAGAATTGCAAACAGGAAATGAAGAGGCAAAAAAAAAACCAAAAAAAAAAAAAAAAACCAAACAAACAAACAAAGTGACAACCAGATTCATGCATGAGGCTGCTGCAAATGTTAGTGGCATCCTAAAGTTGCAGCCGAGGTTGGGCGTTTTGAATAGGGCGGAGGGCATTTTAGAGGACGCTACCTTCGACTTGGTTAGCCCACACTTCTCTGCACCGGTCTGAAAGTTTAAAAGAATAGGCACCAAATCCGTGTCCGTACAAAATGCACATTGTTCATATTAGAAAACATGAGATTTCATTTTGACATCCTAATAGACTTTATTCCCTGTATGTGTATCATTCCCCATATATCATATAAACCATACCTACATACATGGTCCATACACTGTACTCCAAATGATTTGATATAAGGTATAGTCTGAAGTTTTGTGTCTCACAACAATTTGTGTTGATTTCGATGCAGGTTTAGAATCACTGTCTTATGGAAAGATCCATTTACAGCCAAGCGATAACCTCCTGGCAGAGGCAACCAGGTTTGAAGCTTCAAGCCATCAAACAGCCCTAAAGCATTAATGCTGATAATAACCAGTTTTTGAAGGGAAAATGTTTAAGTATTGTGTGCAATTGTTTCCTACAATCATTTGTGCCCATTCAATTGGACAACGTCAATAATTCTGGAGCTGACTGTGTCTCAGTAAAAGCACGCGCACGCACACACACACACACACACACACAAAACAGCGTGTGCATAGCGCTTTCTTCAGAAATTTAGAGGGGGAGGTACAAGAAGACACAAGAGAGGGGACCAGCGTGTGGGAAGTCTACGGTCAAAGTTTATATTTCTACTAGAGGGAGAAGCGGTTCAAACAGACTGGTAGAGCTGCAAGGCAGTCCTGCAGCACCTCATCTATTAAGCCCCCTACTGTAACAGACACAAAGCTACTCGAAATAATCAAGGGTGAAGAGATGAAAAGGTACGATACTAACATTTCTGTAATCTGGACAGTGAGTAAGGTCACTGGTGATTAGTCGTTTTAATCTAATATAAAGCGGTAAATCGGCTTGGTGAAGCTCGGGTAAGGCACCCCGGATGTGCTCATCTGTTGTGTTTTGGGTTATTGTGCGCCATGGGCTTTCAATTTCACAGGCCATCAGTGAAATTACTAGCTTAGTAGGGCTTATAGCAAGGAATGCTGTGACGATGCAGCACTGCAACCCTGTTCTGGACAGGGCAGGCGGATAACACAGTGCGGTGAGTAAGGGGTGAGAGGTTGGGCAACAGTTTGGTGATGGTAGTTTTCGCGGTTGGGGTAGCAGCGGTTCTGGTTGTCTACCTGTCGCCCTCTTTGCTCCTGATGAAGTAGGTCCAGTCGAAGGCACTCTATCCGGACAGTGTAGACCTGATAGAACAGGCCCAAGGACTGCACCACCATGGCAGGATAATAAGAGGGAGTCAGAGGTAGGGTGGGTGGCATAAGGCCGGGATGAGCGTTAGATGAGGAGGAAAATGATGATGATGATGAAGAAGCAAGAAAGAATGAGCAACAGTGAAATAAAGTAAGAGGAACATGAGGGTTCAGTTTTTCACCTTACTTGATCTTTCCTACTCTACGTTCACAGTAGGAAGTGACAAAAAGGATCATTCTCCATAGAAGAAGTCACTAAAAGGTAACAAATCACAGCGAGATTCTCAATTTTATGCATAAACCAAATATTGGCAGTAAAATCACTTGCCATGGGTAGTTCTCAGAACAGGGAAAACCAGATATTCGGAAAGAAAACGGGGTGACGTCTCTCGACCAGTCACCTTCTAGTGTGAACGCAGGAGTCTGAACTCTGGCATGACAAACGCAATACAGTTCTGAGCTGAATGTTTTTGTTTTCTGTGGAGGCCTGGATTTCTAATAAACTAGTGATGAATTTCTCAAGTCAGAGTCCTGTCGAGACAATATCTCAACATGGTGCATATTACTCATCCCTCAGTCTCTCCCACACACACGTGCATTAACAGAGCAATACAGAATAAAGAATGTAAGGAATACACCTAAACTAAACACCTAAACTCTGTTGTGTCTAATCTTCAGGTGTTTATCTCAACATTTATGTTAGTGTGTGTGTGTGTGTGTGTGTTGCGTACCTTCAGCTGAGCATTAAACGAGTCTATCTCTAGCAGTTTGGAGCGCGTCTCTTTCTCCACGGCTTCCAGCTGCTCGCGGAGTTGCTGCCTTGTCGACTCCTTCATCTCCACGGCCTTCTGCAGGTTGGACAGAGAGTCCCCTAAAACACCCACACACACACACCACACATACGCACAGTTACTACAAACAGGGTTGGTTCAGAGGCTTCCGAAAGAACTTGCAGGACTTTCCAAGCACTATTTTTGTTTTCAAGGACTATACAAGAGCGGTCATTCAAGCATATTCTTTTTAAATTCCAATATACATTTCAGTATTATAAAATTCTTTATTCGAATATTTTATGATACTGGATTTTTGATTTCCATGAGCTTTAAACCGTAATCATCAAGATTAAAATGAAAAGGTTTGAAATATTTTCCTTTATGTATAATGAATCTACAATATATGAAAGTTCCACTTTTTTAATTAAATTACAGAAATTTTCAATATTACATTTTTTTGAGACGCACCTATGTGTGTGTATATTATATATATATATATATATATATATAAACCCACAAATTATGGCGCCTTGCTGGAGTAAATTTGCATTTCCCAGGCATTGCTTCGTCTTCACCATAGCGTCAATATACTCCAGGTGAATGACCAGAGCACTGCCAAAAAGTCTCTGGATGATGTCATGTGCTAATTAGCATATCCATTACACCTTCATGTGTTAGAATTCTGCCTAGTGTCAGCCCTTTACATCTGTTTACTTCTCTTCTACTCTCTGTGCTCACATACTGTCCTAATACAGCCGAATTCCCAATAAAGCTGTTCTCATTTACATAGGTTTCTGCTGTCAGACAACGGAACGAGTATGAAATACTGCCTGAAACGCGACCCATGAAGAGACTACACGTTCTCCAAGCCGTTTCCAAGCTGCTGCTCTGCACTGCTAAAATCTTGATTTGATAACCATGACGTCAGCTGACCAAATCACCAGACACACAAGTTAAAGGCATAGGCTGTGCTGTGACTGTGCTGATATTTAAATGTAAAAAGGGTCACTCGGACAGAAAGCTAGAAGTGACAATGTTTTACTTTTTCTGCTGTTGACGGTTTTACAATAATCACTTGCCATATTCAAGTTGATTCAATTTCGGGCAAACATAAAAACAAAGCATTTGCGTACTCGTTTTGGAGAATTCACAAAAAAAAAAAAAAAAAACACTGATAATGAAACGACAGTCCTAGATGAATAATAAAAGCTCACTTTCACCGCACTGTACGGTGTCTTTTCCTCACTGCCTTTAGGCATAATCTTATACTCATGTTCAATTTGATCGTACCGTTTTAATTTAACGTTACAGATCCTACTCGCGTTCCCATTGGTCATCACCGCGTCTACGCTGCGAGCGAGGATCAACACGGGCTCGTTACTAACACACCCCGTACAGATCGCTCCTGTTATAACATACGATAGAATTTACATCGCAAGCGTGTAAGTACAGCATAATGACAATAAACTTGATTAAAACTGAACCTTATAAGCAACTCGCACCAGTTTCCCTCCATTTTGGATAGAAACAGAAGTGAACATAAGTGTGTGCACGTGATACTGCACGTGATGGTTATACTGACACCGCTTCCTGAACGCACCCTCCTACCCATACACACACATACATCAATTAAAATAACATAACATCACAACAAATGAAACAATTACTTATTTTATAGTGTCGCACAAGCTATATATGAACACAATGACCTAAAAATTATCAACCAAGGCACCACTATGGATAAATTGTTTTTTTTAAAGATGCATTCTCAGATTTAAATTCAAGCCATATTGTATCATTACTAACACACCCCGTACAGATCGCTCCTGTTATAACATACGATAGAATTTATTAGATAATGACAATAAACTTGATTTAAACTGAACCTTATAAGCAACTCGCACCAGTTTCCCTCCATTTTGGATAGAAACAGAAGTGAACATAAGTTTGTGCACGTGCATCGCTGTCGTGCTTCCGAGCTGCACGATCTCTGCTTTGGAAAAGTATAAATTTATATGTTTATGTCGCAGGTTACAACCTTCTTTGCTGTATTTAATATAAAATGCTTTAGTGGGTCGCACACTTTTGGTCCGCTGTCTCTTGACGATCACGTCTCCCTCTGATGGTGACTGAGGTCATGTTGGGTATAAAAGGTAACGTTGACGTAAACGGTAAACTGAAGAAATAGATTTTTGTTGACTGTGGGTATCCTGCCAAAGCTAGCGGCATCACAGTACGTGCGTAAAAAAGCGCTAATGTTCCATTTGAAACGATACCACGCTTCTAAAAGTCATACACTAGTGCGTAGTGCATCATTTGGGACACAACTTTTGTTGGAACGGAAGTGCCGCAAGGAGTAAACGTGCCCCTTGCCGTTGTCAGACCGACTAACGGATAATGAGATTCATCGACAACATAATCGATTGGTTGTTCTAGCTCTAGTCTTCTGCCTAATTGAAGTTATGGCTTCAACAGTTTGAACGTTTCATAGTAATAATAATAATTTAATAATAATTTATCAATTTGTATAGCGCTTTTTTACAATGGTACATTGTCTCAAAGCAGCTTTTACAGAAATATCATTTTTACATTTACAAGCGACTTACTAATGAGAGCACATTCACACACCAATGGTAGCAGAGCTGCCATGCAAGGTGCTAGCTTGCCATTGGGGGCAACTTAGGGTTCAGTGTCTTGCCCAAGGACACTTCGGCATGGGATCACCCGGGCCGGGATTCGAACCACCAACCCCACGGTTGGTGGATTAGTGGACAACCCGCTCTACCGACTGAGCCACAGCCGCCCCGGGAAAGCTGGGAAATTGTGCTGGGAAATAGTACAAGAGCAGATCCAGATGTCTGTAAGACACTTAAATGAGGAATTATATGATCTTACTGTGTAGGCAGTTCTGCTGCACCTGCTTCAGCTGATCATTCAGACACTGCTTATCAGGAATCAGCCTCCCCAGCCACTGCTGAGACTCCTACACAGTGACGGGGGGAGGAAACAGAAGAAAGGAAAAAAGGAAAAAAGAAAGAAAGAAAGAAAGAAAGAAAGAAAGGAAACATGAATATCTGATTGAGAGTAGTTGAGGAAGGAGCATAAACAGCACGCAGAGATCGAAATCAATAGAACTGAAATTCTGAAGCCACAGTCTGGCAGCATGAGAGGAAAAAACAACAACATAAAAGTGCATTAATAACGGACACAAAACTAAAAGCGGACCAGTAAAAACAGCGGCGTGGTGAAGGCCTGTGCTGTGCTGTAGTGTGCACAGTAAAGCGGGAGGCCTGGGTGGAGCGAGGTACCTGTAGCTGCTGCTGCAGCGTGGTGATCTCAGCGATACGGAGCTCCCGCATCTTATTAGTGCTCTCAATCTCCTGCCTCTGAGTGGACAGACGGAAACGAATATCCTGCAGCTTCCCTTCCAACTGAGACTTCTTATCATTCTAAACAGAGAGAGAGACAGAGAGAGAGAGAGAAAGAGAGAGAATGTAAAGATGGAAACAACATTCATCATCCCCTCTGATTCAAACCTTCAAAAGAATACAGAATAAGAATCAATTAACCCTTACACACACCTTTAAATCAATTAAAAGTGTGTGTGTGTGTGTGTGTGTGTGATTACCAAAGCTTCCAGTTCGAACTCCAGGGTTTTCTTGCGCGCTTTGAGCAGGACAATGTTCTCCTGTTCCCGGTTTCTCTGGGTCAGTAGCTCCTGTCTGCGGTTCCTCTCCCACTCCAGCTGCCGCTGCCGCTCCAGTTCCCGCTTGGCGGCCTACGCGTACAAATACGAGCGTGTTGAGTATATCGATGTATTTTTTGATAATACCTGCTGTTTATTGAGTGCATCTCTATGGCCTGTATGAATACCACAGACTTGAAGAAAGTTTCCCCTGAAAGCAGAAAACACCCTAAAGCAGAAAACTACCATCACTTCGTCTTTTTCTACCAGACATACCTTCCTTCTGTCCCGCTACCGCACACCCAGTACCCACTACTGCTCACCTCTCTCCTCTCGATCTCCTTGCGCCGCTCCTCTTCACGCTGTCTCTCCAGCTCTCGCTGCTTTTCCAGCTGCTTCTCAAGCTCCTGTTGTCGACGGCGCTCCTGCTCCTGGCGTTCTCGCTCCTTCCGCTCCAGCTCCTCACGCTCGAGAGCAGCCAGGCGCTCCTGCTCCTTACGCTGCTGCTCCAGCAGGGCCTGTCGCCGCTTCTCCAACTCCAGGTTGCCCCGCTCAAAGTTCTCCCGCTTTTTGTCCTCAAAGGTGACTGTAGAAAACAGAGCGATGGGAAAGTGGTTAAGGGAGACCGTGGCGCTTTTACCTTCTAAACATATATACAGATGCATGAATATGCATGACATGCTGTCATGTCGATCCTGTCATCCAAACGCCGCCCATATTGTCTTGATAACTTTTTAAGCTATTATAGATAAGAAACAGGAAATATTAGAGTTACACGACCCTGTATGTGTTTGAAAGGACAGGTGCTGACCTGGAAGCTTTTTTTCTGCCTCTTTCTCTTCTTCTTCTGCAGACTCCTCCTGGACTCGCTGATCTGTAGCGTGTATGCTAGTTATACTGACACCGCTTCCTGAACGCACCCTCCTACCCATACACACACATACATCAATTAAAATAACATCACAACAAATTAAACAATTACTTATTTTATAGTGTCGCACAAGCTAGATATGAACACAATGACCTAAAAATTATCAACCAAGGCACCACTATGGATAGTTTGTTTTTTTTAAAGATACATTCTCAGATTTAAATTCAAGCCATATTGTATGTCTAAAGGAGCATAAACAATATCGTTTTATTTGTTTCTAACAAATAGAGACATGTCTATTTCCGATTCTGACCTGAAATTTGGGGGAAGAAGGTCAGGAGGGAGCAGAGGTGGGAGAGGCAGGCCAGACATGGCCATGTCAATCAAGTGCATGGCCAAAATAAACTCCTCAGCTGTGAGCTTTCCGTCCTGATCGATGTCCGATAGGTTCCTACAGCAACCGCACAGTCAGGGGCACAAAATTAAGGTTTTTTTTTTTTAAGATAATTTACGTACACTAATATTTAAGCATTTTGCCCTTTTTGTTTTAAAGTTGCAAAGTGCAATGTTACTGTTTAAAAGGTAATGTAGTAGCATTATTAAATCAATAGAATTAAATGAGCACACACACACAAAAACCCAAATGTAAAAAGCTGCTGTGCTGACAGTTCTTGCAAAGCAGGAGTCTATCATAGCGAGATGAAACTGCAGAACAATCAGCATTTAAACTCAGGTAGAACATCATTTACACGAGCATCGCCTATTCCCTGAGGAGTTTGGCTAATGTTATATAATGGCACAGGGTGAGTATATACAAATCAGCAAGACACTCTTGACTCAGGATAAATTCATGCTGTAACTAAATTATCTTGTCACCAGTGGTTATCTCTGGAAAAAAAAAAAGGATTCATCAATTTATCCGCAAGCTTTCAAGTGGTTTAATGTTCTTAAATACTTGGTGTAATGTTCTACAACCTTAATTCCAAAAAAGTTAAGACGCAGTGTAAAATGTAAATAGAAACAGAATGCAATGATTTGCAAATCTCATAAACCCATATGTTATAAAACATAGAAAACCTATAAAATGTGTCCTATAAACTAAAGAGGACTAAAGAGGAAAGGGACCATCCAGCTTTTCGTCAGCGCTCAGTTCAAAAGCCTGCATCTCTGATGGTGTGGGGAGCATTAATGCCTATGGAATGGGCAGCTTGCACATCTGGAAAGGCATCACCAATGCTGAAAGGTATATACAGATTTTAGAGCAACATCTGCATCCATCCAGATTCCATCCCATCTTTTCTTCTGAGAAACTCTGCTTCTCTAAGATACTCTTTTTTTTTTTTTTTTATACCCAATCATGTTACTGACCTGTTACCAATTAACCTAACTAGTTGCAAAATGTTCCTCCAGCAGTTTATTTTTAATAACACTTACTTCTCCAGCCTTTTGTTGCCCCGTCCCAACTTTTTTGAGACATGTTGCGGCCATGAAATTCAAAATTACCTCGTTTTTTTTCTTAAAATGGTACACTTACTCAGTGTAAACATTTGATGTGTTTTCTATTGTGAATAACATGTGGTTTTTTGAGATTTGCAAATCATTGCATTCGGTTTCTATTTACATTTTACACAGCATCCCAACTTTTTCGTAGAATATAGATTCAATTAATGCTTCATAAAGTCAGTAGGAGTGTGCAGCACAACTGACTTTACAAATTGGAATATTACAGGTGTCTACTCTATAAATAGTCCAAGTGTAATTCCCCCCTCACCAAATTGTAGCCAGCTGGGTCTGTGGTAAACTGGACTGCATGAGAATAGTCCTAGCCTGTGGTCCTGTGAAGAGGAGACAGAAAGAGAAAGAGAGAAATGAAACGAGAGCCCGACAATGCTGACTCTGGTGTCTTCAGCATCTTCCTTACTTCACTGACTCATCAGAAGGGTTGTAGTCAGAGCGGTTAACTCACACACACACACACACAGCAAAGAGAATTTCACGTTTAGATAAACTGCACAGCGCATCAATCAGGAAAACGCTAGAATGAAAAATCTTTGCATTCCATGCATCGTCTCACATCGACTCTTTCATAACATGGAATACCGGAGTGCTTGAATACTGGAATCTCAACAAACCCACTGGGTGTGTGGTACCTGTAAGATGGCCGCTCATCATCTTGTCATGGCTGTTGAAGAGCTGGCGATACTTTAGTCGTGATGACTGGGGCACGGCCCAATCGGGGGGTACAGGAGCCGCAGGAGCACTAAAGATAGAACAACGGATTCGGAGGATGATTGCAAGTGTGTGTGTGTATGTGTGTGTGGGAGTGTTCACCCACATGTTGAATGGAGGCTCACCTGGGTATCTCAAAAGACTGGCCTTTAGGAAGTTTGGCACTGGAGCGGTTGAAAGTAGAGGTTTTGTTGACAACTGTGGCTGAGGGAAAAGTGGAAAGAGAAAAAAAAGGGGACATAAAACATAAGAATACTTCAGCCATAAAAAAAATAAAAATAAATAATACTGTTAATAATGAATAGATGTTTGCAATGAACTAGCCAGCATGGGGTCAGTGGTGGCTTAGCGGTTAAGGCTTTGGGTTACTGATCTGGGGTTCAAGCCCCAGCGCTGCCAAACTGCCACTGTTGGGCCCTTGAGCAAGGCTCCTTAACCCTCTCTGCTCCAGGGGCGCCGTATCATGGCTGACCCTGTGCTCTGACCCCAGCTTCCTGACAGCATTATCATTATAACTGGTAGAGTTTTCCACAGCAACTTCTCACCTGGGTGTGAAAAGCCTGATATGGGCTGCATCATCGAAGGGGCTCCATTGGTCATAGGAGGTACAGGAGGAGCCACAGATGACACCAATGGGGGTGACATGCCCATCCCGGGTACCCCAGGAGGAAGAGGTGGGAGGGGCATGGGTGGCACTGCTGGTAAACCAGTCATACTGGGCATTCCTAAGAACAGCACAGAAGTCCGCATTGAAGTCTCGGCATACGAGAATGATTGTGATTATCCCTACAAGGTGACACTTTGGATGTATGAAAGTTTTTATACAGGTAAAATCTCATCGGTAATAATATTAACATATAACAACCCTCGGTAAAGGAGCAGTATGGAATTTTGTGAGATGAACTGCAATTCCAACTGTACAGTCATGTGGGGAAAATAAAGTACACACAATGGAAAGTGTTGGCTGGCTCTCTCTCTCTCTCTCTCTATATATATATATTTTTTTTTTTTACATATTTGGACAAACATTTGCTCCTCTTTGAAACGGTGGTTGTCCAAATATGTAATACATAAATAAAAAAGAGAGAAAAAAAACCCCCACCCAACAATTTCCATGGGGTGTACTTATTTTTTCACATGACTGTATACGGCACAAGAGTTGGTAAATTGTTTTACTATTACAGCTCTGTGAACACTTTTCAAAAATACAACAGTTACCTTGTCTTAAAATAGTAGCCAAAAACCTCAAATACCCCTAGCAGACCCCTAGCATCGACATTAAAGCACACAAGGAAGCGCGTTTCGCCTGGAAAATGTGCCACGAGTCAAAAAGCAGGAACTTTTTGAATACTGCACCTCGTATAAATCATACATAGAGTATCGCAAGTCATTAAGCTAAATTATTCATCCGTTAAGATGGTAATGACTCATCTCTTTAGTATGCTGTTACCAAAAGGAGCTGGAGGAGGTAAAGAGTGAGGCGGCTGCTTCATGGAAGGAGGCAGGCTCGGGGGCAGCGGGTGACCCTGCAGCTTCAGCTTGATTAGCTTCATGGCGATGGAGAACTCGTGCATATCCATCTTGCCATCGTTGTTCATGTCGGCCAGACCCCTGAGGTACAGAAAAGCATTTTGGATAACTTGCTTATGGTTGCTTTCAATATTTATCGATCAACGAACTGTTAACATGAGAAATGAATTGGACTGAAAACCCTATTAAGGATCAAGGTGAGAACTACAAAAAAAAAATATGTCAGAAATTTTATCCATTAAAACAACAGATGAGTTAGAGGCTTTAAATATGAAGCCAAGTATTACAGACTAAAATGAGGTCAGACATAATATCCGACAATGACTGAATAGAAATAACACAGTTTGAAGAGATTGCCTGAACACACTCGTACCATATCTGGGCCAGAACAGGGGCAGGTAAGCCTGACTGCAGGAAAAAATTCTTGGCCTGGTCACCTACAAAGAAACAAAACGGAAAGCATTTATCACACAGAAAGCAAAACGCAACATAAACACAGTAATCCAGAACATGGTACTAAGGTCAGAACAATATAAGCATGTGATTCAAACCTATAAAAGAAATAAAAGCTTTAACGTGCCATCATTTCATTATGATGTGAAGTGTAGAGAGTTTTTATATACGTGCATATAAAAATGCCCTGCCATGCCAAGCAGATGAGGAATCAAGCGGTCCACCCAGCAGAGCTTGTGTACGCAAGATGAAGATAAAGATGTAGCTAGGTAGCACAGATGATCTGCAGGCACGGCGACGTTCAAAGCAAAAATCGGCTGGAACGTTAACATTTTGTCCTCAGATGAATTAGTAACTTTCTTCGTACAGATAAAGTTGCACCGTACTGAGAAAATCCAAAGGTATCCGAAAATCAGCGACACCGCCCGAGTGGACCTAACACATGAAATATTCTCAAGCATAGTAAACATAAGCTCATCTGAACCCAACTGTAACGGAAAACCAACAGTAAATATGTTGGACTTGAAATATTAAGGCAATTTTACGTCTTGAACAATTTCTCAGGAATTTATGGACGAATCAGAGAGAAATCAGGTTTCTGAAATTGTGTCTCGTTTCCAACATCACGCCCGGGTTCCAGAGTTTCCGCTAGGAGATTTGGGTCCGGGAATGAAGAACTTTACCGCTCAAACAGAAAAAAAAAAATCATTCGGTGTTTTGTGCTGTTTGTACTGTAACGGTTTGGACTATTCATGGTATATGTGATTGTGGGGGTGGGGGCGTGGTCGGGCATCGGCTGTGGAAGGAGAGGAGGCGGGCCGAATCGGCAGGTAACGTGTGATTCTGACCTGTCTTGGATCAGCCCGAGTTTACCACTGTGTGTGTGTGTGTGTGTTTGCACAAAAGGCGTGTGTGTGCACGTTTGAAGGATCTGAATAAAGTGAGTACATGTTACAGGAGCATGTGAAATATTATCTGCACAGACACAGATCTTATTCAGCTCTGCAGTTGTGAATGTACTTTGTCTAATTGAAGTCTGCTTTGTGTTAATATTTTAGCTGGACTCTTGTCCCGACGCACGTGAATCGAAGACGTCACATGATGCGTCTTGCTCCAAATCTGCGGAAAATCTGCTGTAACTTTGAAAAATTGCAAGCTCCTTTTATTCCTCTTATACCACAGCAACTTGCCAATGATTAGGATTTGATTACTCTCACAGAATACTTTTGAGCTACGTTTAAATGCGGTGCATTCGGTCTGAAACTGGACACAACGCCCAAGGATACGAAATGAACGTCTCCTCACAGAAAAGTTCATCATGTCCATGATTGCACGTTTTTGTTGTTAAAAAAAAAACCAACACATTTTAAAATGTTATTTAAATTATTCTGCTCTACAAGTTCCTGCGAATGAAGTTGCTATGGAAACAATAACGTATTAAAACAAGTGCACGAATATAAGCCCTGTGATTTGCCTTGCTCGTCAGCACTACTGTCCACGGAGTCCCAATGCGTCTTCATCTGAGCAGGCAGAACAAATCCACGTTTGCTTCTTCGCAGAGATATATATATATATATATATATAGTGTGTATGCACGAGTATGAAGGGAGATTTTCTGGCCTGACAGTAATACTTGTAAAATCAAGATGAATGAACTGGGTGTATATGTATGAGCACATGGTCGCGACACACAGTGAGACAAACTCCGTATCCCACTCCAACAGGACATGTCCTCGACCTCCGTCTGTCTGCTCTTTCCCCACACGAGTGCACAGAGAGCGCCTTTATACGCTTCCAAAAGCTAAAAACAGCCTCTCCCCCTCTTCTCGGCACGGCTGAATGTGGGCCAGCAGCCATACAGCTCCTCTCCAGCCAACACAAAGAAGATCTATCCCGCTCTGGGATCACTGTCAGGTCAACAACCTCTACTTCAGCTAGAATCTGCTCAGACAGCAGCGCTTACTCCAACAGTCTATCAACGTATAACGTCAGACTCATCATAATTACAGCACGGCATGTCTTAATTAGGAAATATATATATATGATTTCGCAGTAAGCCAGTTATTGCACACGTGGAAGTGGTGACGACATAATTAGTGGAAGTGTAATTATAAATAATTAAGTAATGCTAATAGCAGAAGTACAGACATGAATGTATTCTTGAAGATTAAAAAAGGGAAAAAAAAAAGCCAAACATTTTATTTCAGCTGTAATTAAAGCAGAGCAGTTCAAACCTGCCAAATTAAAGGAACTGTTTAGCAATTTTAGAGCCACCTGCTGGCTGACAGGAGAATACAACAGCCATGAAAATAAATGAACGAATCAATAAAAATGACAAACACCTATCCCTCCCCTCAGCTGACCCCGCCCTCTCTGCTCAAACTACAGAACCTCTGGGTATGCATTTAAAATACTTCACATTACAAATGGTAGGTTTTAGATTTTTTAACTTGTCACTGGAAACCTGCAATGTTTGTGCTGTATAACGGATTATTCATGAGCAGTAAATCGGATCCAATTCATTAATAAATGACTAAATTCAGTCGGGATAGTTCAGTCAGCAGCTCTTCGTCTCTTAAACTAGAAAGCTTGTCTTCGAGTACTCCGTCACTGTCCACTAACACTACAGGAAAAAACATGGCCTCAGTTTGCATTGTTTTACATTTTGCAAATGCGCCGGTACTTAAAACACAAAAGCTGAACTGATTCAAGACCCTGTTTTAAAATGTCCAAGTCCAGTGGGTTAATAGGATTAGGCCAAAAATAAACTGGTCCCAGATGAAGATATAAAGGCTGTGTGTACAGATGAACAGGAAGCAGTGTGTTCTCGGCAGATTCATGGCCAGGATGTTGGTTTTTTTTATCATGAGCGTGAAAAAAAAAAGTGAAATGATGTTCAGGAAATACTTCAGGATCAACTCTTGACCGCTTTAATAAACGGGCTTGGTTCGGATAAGGGGCGGATCCTTTTAACACCAGGAATATCTTCAATCCATTTTGGGGACAAGAAAATTCTCCACTTATTTATTTCAAATCTGCACATTTATAATGGTGCACTTAAATAAATAAATAAATACATTTTAACAAGGCTTTTGCAGTTCGTTTGATCCATGACAAAATGTAGTGACGCACACTACCGGCCAAAAGTTTAGACACACTCATTCTTTATTTTTATTTTTTTCTCTCCACATTGTAGAATAATAATAAAGTCATCAAAACTCTGGAGTAAAGCAAATGGAACTATGGGAAATATGTTCATATTAATTAATTAATTAATTAATCAATTTGTATAGCGCTTTTTTACAATGGACATCGTCTCAAAGCAGCTTTACAGAAATATCATTTTACATTTTACATTTACAAGCGACTTACTAATGAGAGCACACACACACACACCAATGGTAGCAGAGCTGCATGCAAGGTGCTAGCTTGCCATTGTGGGCAACTTAGGG
>JAFFST010054169.1:19814-34000 GCA_022414735.1 Noturus placidus
TCGAACCACCAACCCTACGATTAGTGGATTAGTGGACAACCCGCTCTACCGACTGAGCCACAGCCGCCCCAAATATTTTAATATTTAATATTTTAGCATCTTCAAAAAGTAGACACCCTTTTTGCCTAGAATTTCCACAAATGTACTCTTGGAATTTTCCCTGAGATGCTTTTTAAACAGTATTAAAGGAGTTCACACCGACGCTGGACGCTTATCGGTAGCTTTTTGGAATATTTCGCTCCGTTTAAAATAAATATTATTTTGTAAATAAAATTGTTAGTTTCCTAATGAAAGAAATGAATATGTTGGCACAACTATATTTTTGTCTACAACACCGAGTTCAAACATTTTAAAATCATACACCTTCAGATCAAAAGGTTTTTAACATCATGACGGACATTTCAGTCAAGTGTCCACAAGTGTGTGTGTGTGTGTGTGTGTGTGTGAATAAGTACAGACCTGTGATGAAGCCAGCAGGTGTGGGGGTCAGGCTAAGGAACTGTTGATCATGTTTGGCTCTCTCATCCGCAGAGATAACCCACGTGTCCAGCCCCCCTACCACACACACACACACACACACTTTAGATGAACTTAACTTAAGGATGCATGCAACCATACACACTCTTGCATGCACACACAAACACGGTTCTAGGTGTGTAACGACACTCACCTCCAAAGGGCGTGGGAAACTGAGCCATTATTCAGTCAGTTAGCTGCACCCTGTAACGCTCCTGTAACACACACACAACCAGAAATATTACTCTCTTCATCTCAGTCCACTGCAGAGTCTCTCTCTCTCGCTCTCTCTCTCTCTCACACACTCTCTCTCTCTACTCTATTTTCATTTCTTTGTGACTTATCCTGTAGGACCAAGAGACAAGGTGACTTTAGAGGAAATTACTGATTGCAAAATGAACACAAAACACACAAATCCAATCTCTTGCTATAATTGCTATTTACAGTACAGTACTTAAACCTTTCACTCTATGCAACATCTGTGTGTAAGAAATTTCTGAGAATCTTTTGTCTATTCATCACAGCTTAATTTCACTGAAATGAAAACGTGCGTTCCGGCGCTTTCCGTACACGTGTCTTTGTGTCACCGACACCGATATGATATTATATCCAGAAAAAACTATCCCCAAAGTTTCTCATGTTAACGTTATGGTCTGATTAATACAGAGGGAGTCATCAAAAAATCTTAGTCTTGTATTCATACAATGAAATGCTCTCTAAAACGTATATGACTTGTTAACATCAAGCGTGGCTCGGCGTTGAGTTTTCTATTCCCTTTTCCATCCAAAATGCTCGTTCTATACACTCCTTTAAAATACATCGTGCATTTTTGTTTCGATTAGGTGGCAGATCTCAAGTACTACTGGCTGTTGTGTAAGGTCGGTCAAGCACTTCAGAGTGACTTCCTGTTTCAAAAAGAAATACATCAGCAACCAGAACTCAATCTGGCTGTGGATCACGCCATATAGACGTGACAACTGGGGCCCAAACATATTTAAAAAATAATAATAATAATAAATATATATATATATATATATATATATATATATATATATACACACACCCACACATTATTTATATTTATATATATATATAATTGCAGATAAAGATCTAGATGTATATTTTTTACGCTATCAGCCGATAGTTTAAAAACATCCAATGATCAGGGCCGATTACATCCTGTCAATCAAAAGAAGGCGGGAAAACAAGTCGATTTCATGCTGTGTGTAAAGATGATGTCTCTTGTGCAGAATGACGGCAAAGCTGCAGTTTGTAATCTCTGCTCTCTGCACTGATGATAATTTTACACCAGACGCTGCAGCAGAGCAGAAGCAGTGCGTATTTTGTTCGACGTGCATGTTAACATTTGCATTTCTTTCAGATTTGCGGAATTGATTATTATTTATTTAAAACAAGGTATAAAAGGTTAAACTATCGGGATCTGTTATCGGTATTGGCTGATATCACTCTGAATAATCGGTTATCGTATCGGCTGACAAATTTAGTATCGGTGCGTCTCTAATAACTGATATTCGCGTGATTTTTTAACTTCATCGTAATTAAAAATTCCCCTCGACTACATGACTGTTAGGAGTCGGTCAGTCAGAATGCGCTCAGATGCGTTCGAATGCTTTAATCAAAGACAATGTTAGGCATGGTGACCCTGGACAGCCGATTTGTACGAGGATTCTATTCAAAATGTACCGTCATGGTTGTTTTTTTTTACTGCGGGTTACTACAGAATCACCTACAAACCCAGTTGAGTTATTATGACTGCCAGCAAGCAGCTCATACGACTCTCCTTATACCGGACATGCTGGAAACGCTGGTCTTTTTGTCTTTGTTTTTTTAGGCTATTGATTCTGAAAATGTTTTCTGACATTCTTTAAAAATGGGAAATCGATGTCTGGAAATATTCCGTAGATATTCAGTAACGATGGCGCTGCTGGCCGTCGGTGCCGAGGACTTTGTCTGGACTGCATATTTTTAATTTTTTTTTTTTAAATGAGTCAATCACCAGATGACTCGTAAATGATGAAACGTAAACTCCATCAAGTATATTAGATGTGGGATTATGCTCTACATCACTTCCTGTGTTCATACCAGCCCCTTGTATTTGAGCGTGAAATCATTCAGACAACTGCGAGGGCGTTTCTTTGAAGTGAATCCTTTCCCAACTGGCATCCTGTTCTTACAAAAAGAGAAGGCGCAGACAAAGAAGGATGGAGAGACAATAACGGAAAATAATAAGGGGTAGAATCCAGGAAGACGGAGAGTCTGTTCGTAGTTATCTCCCAGCTGTGTAAACACTATCACAGTGCATGTACATCCACCCACTGTTACTCACCCTCACATTCTCTCTCTCTCTCCGTCTCACACACACACACACACACACACACACACACACACCCTGAGGCACAAAGACCAAAATATTCCGATCAATGCCAGATGCTCTCCCACTCTCCCTTTCCAAGAAACCCCTCTCTCTCTCTCTCTCACACACACACACACACACACTAATCCTGTTCATATTCCTCCAGATTTGAGCGCTGCCAGTGCGGTGTTTCCTCACACCGTGCAACGATCACGAGGCCAAACTGCTGATGCAGTACTTTCTCCTGCGAGTACACTTGATTACACAGAGGAAACAGGCCGCTTTGAACACAACACAAAGTGTGTATGTCTTTACACAATCGCTCAGCGTTGCTCCGTACAGAGACACACCCGTCGTAGCGCTCACCGTGAGTCAACACCGGGATCATGACAGGTCTGCTCGGTAAAACCACAGCGACCATGTGACTAACTGTATAAAACACTTCAGGTTCAACGTGCTACAACGGAAAACCTGAAGTGGAACTGGTTTTTTGGAAACAAAAACTCTTTGAAACGCTGAAAAACATTCCCAGCAGATTCACAAACGTTTTAGTAACACACATCTGCTTCACAGGGATTTACTTGCGTATTTAACAAATACCAAATGGCCCGTAAGTTGTGTGTTCCTATTTAGTAAAGCCCATCAAACTCCATAAAAGGCAACGTTCAGAGAGACCTGAAAAAATCAAAGTGACAACGAACGGTAAATCAGCGTCCCCGGAGTGTGGCGTGTGCCAGACACGTATCTTCTAGTAACGCAGTTCAGCCACTGCAGCACCTCAGCAACTCCTCGTCCTCCGATATAGCTTGGTTTCCATCCGAGCATTTGATTTTTTGGTACAATTTCACAAGATAAAATCTTTTTTTGGTTTAGCTTTAGTGTGTAAATTCTATATTCTAAATTCTAACGTTGCGAAAAAAAATTGTTTAGAAATAAAAAAAAAAAGTGTCATGTGACAATTTACATTCAGTGTCCTCACAACAGGGGTACAATTGGACGCATGAGGAGACTCTACAATTCCTCGTGAAGTGTCTCTACACCGCTTCCTCCCAGAATGCTCCATTGCATGGTCTCTCACAGACCCATGGGCTTCGGCCGCACAAGGGCGGTTACTCGGAGCCCGATCATACGAGCAGCTGCTACATTCAGAGGTCATCTGTTCTGATATTTCATACAACTGCAATTATTGGTGAAATTAAAATGAATTAATTGTATCTGTCCATTTTACAAAGATTTAAGGACATGTGGGATGCAAACTTATGCACAGAAACGGCTCGAGGGCAGATTTCTTTTGCGATACGCCAAAACTTGGCATAACAATGTGACAATTTGTTTTTTTAAGGATGAGGTCATCACGTGCACGATTTAATCGGTCAAAGGTCAATTGGATGGAAACAGGACTTCGTAAAAAAAAAATAAAAAAAGCAATGGGAACTTGGCTTATTGCGCCATTTTCTTTTACCTTAATTAAATAGCTATTTCACTTTCATTTCTGAATCTGCAAGGGAAGAAATACAGAAGTTAAACTCGACAATGTAACCCGTATATGAATTATGTAAAATGTTATGAAATGAAGCCGACTGACTGAGGTTTATCTTGGCGAATAGGTACACGTCTTTCCCGTGGTCATTATGGGGTATTGTTTGTAGAATTTTGAGGAAAACAATGAATTTAATCCACTTTAGAATAAGGCTGGAACATAACAAAATGTGGAAAAAGTGAAGCGCGGTGAATACTTTCCAGATGCACTGTATTAATGCATGCGTGAGAAACTTTCACTACTCCAGAAAATCTTTGTGAGGGGTTTAATATGGAGAGCTGTTGGATAAAGAGCTTGACGCCACACAGAACGCATTCTGCTCAACTGATTAAACATGGCTCTAGTCAGTCAGTGTCTCTCTCTCTCTCTAACACGGCAGTGGGTAGCGACGCGGTCACACTCACGGCTAAACTGGATCTTGTTAATTGTAACTGGATCTTGCTAATGCTAGAGCGTGTGTGTGTGTGTGTGTGTGTGTGTGTGAACGTCGTCTTTAAGTGTCTGACCTACTTTTTTCTCTGTTGCAGTTTCTTCTAATTCTAATGAGGCTTTGCTGGGGACAATGCTCTTCACCACAGCACTCTTAACGAAAGCTCAGAGAATTTATTGGTCTCGGATCAGCAGTTACAGCGAGACTACACGCTCTGTGCGATCTCGTATCTCAGTCTTGCAGAAAGCACGTCAGGAGGACACACCCGGCGCAAAGAACCATGATGATGATGATGTCATACGTCTACAATGTTGCAACTGGATGAAGCAATTTTAGCAGGAACTATTTGAAATCAAATGGCTGCTGGATTCGACGACGAAGATCACAACTCAGAGTTATTATTATACACTGTAATGCTGCATGGAAATCACACTACGGGGGGGGGCACAGGTCTCACAGGTGTTCATAGTGGAAAAATAATAATAAAAACTATAATAACAATAATAAATAAATAAATAAATAAACATCTACATACATACACACACACGGTCAAAAGATATGCTCATTCTTTATTTTTACCCCCCCACACACATTTTATTATAATAATAATTTAAAATATAATAATAATAATAATAATAATAATAATAATAATAATAATAAAACTCTGGAGTAACACAAATGGAACTATGGGAAATATGTTGTGATAAAAAATCCAAAATAAATCAAAATAATTTCAAAGTAGACGCCCTTTTCCTAGAATTTCCAGAAATGTATTCTTGGCATTTTCTCGTTCTCCATTTAGTGTGAAAGCAAGTGAGAAAGTGAGAAAATGAAGAGGAGACGAGACGAGACCGGAGACGAGACAGGAGATTGCTGCTGCATTTGACTAGAGGTCGTAACTCGTAATTCCCGAGCTGCCAGTCTGTACAGGATTTCAGTCTTTGTAATCGTTGCAAAAAATGAAAGAAAGCATTCCTGGCGAGTTCCTTAAAGTTGTGTTTTTAATCTCTTACAATTATTCTTGCAAAATGATTTGATTAACACGGTGATAAATTTAAATAAAAGGTCAACACCACGAGTAACGAATACATCATACAAGGGCAGGGGGTATAAATACGGGTAGCATCAGATTTAAACAGTAGAAAAGCTGATAGTGATAATTGTAATATGACCCAAAGGTAGCATATAAATAACGAACGTGCCAAGGACTGCTCCTCGAGTAACACCTTGACTAACAGGAGTAGCGACAGACTGGAGTGCATTAAAGAGAATTACATAAGTGAGACAATCCTGCAACACCAATAGCTAAGAGACAGGAAGAGAATTTATAAAGATACACAACTCTAGTTAATAGAAAGTATGCTTCACCTTTTACGTGTACGCTAGGAACACATGCACCGCCCGATTTTTCTAACCAGGTTGCACAAGCCCATTTAATTCTTATGAACTATTTAGTTGTTCCACAAGGTGGCGACAGTGACCCAGGGCCCTTGATTCTCAAGGTAGCTGAAGAAAAGGAATAAACAGAAGCGATAGAAATGAGTGCAGGTTAGAAAGTACCCACATTTGTATAATTCTACATTTACATTTATTCATTTAGCAGACGCTTTTATCCAAAGCGACTTACAAATGAGAGCACACTCACACACCAATGGGAGCAGAGCTGCCATGCAAGGTGCTAGCTTGCCATCGGGGGCAACTTAGGGTTCAGTGTCTTGCCCAAGGACACTTCGACATGGGATCGCCCGGGCCGGGATTCAAACCGCCAACCCCACGATTAGTGGACAACCCGCTCTACCGACTGAGCCACAGCCGCCCGTAATTCTAGCCTTAAAGTGTATAAGGATTTGTATATGGGTGCTAATCGTAGTGAGAGATTGGCTGAGCATTGTTGGATGGATGGATGTTCTTCGTGTTGTTGTGTTGTGATTCTTCGTTGTCGTCCTTCACACCAGAAGACCTGCTTTACTGCTCTGTACTGACTCTTACAGGCCAGGAGGGGTAGTGCAAGTTGTAATGCACATGCGTCGACCGCCTGTGTACGCATACATGTCAAATGGAGTATTTTGAAAGGCTACGAGTATGACTGTGTGCACCCGCTAACGTATGCGTAAAAAACAAAACACAATGGAGTACACAAGAGGCTTTAACCTAAACAGGCTTGACATTGTATATTCTGTTAATGCTATTCAACACTACGTGTACACTGTCTGTGACTCTCTCCTCTCTGTGTCCTTACTTGCTGCTCGAGGAGTACTATTTTTAGCTTAATAATGGTGCAGCATGGGGTCGGACAGCGTAAGGCTGTAACTAGCTCATCACTTTCATGCATGTTTTACAGAGAACTTCTGACATTAACGCTCAGACAACAGCATCCTGATTATTCAGCGGTAAATGAATGGTCCAGTTTTGCTAATCCTCTGCCCAGAGTGGCTTCAGATTCCATTTCTTAGCTGATAGAAGTAGATCACAATGTGGTCTTCTGCTTCTGGTCCATCTACTCTTATGACTCCAGAACTTTGGAACTACACCTTCCCAGAGGTCAGCTTGATCAACGAGAGTTCAATTCAGATCTATATCTTGTGCTGGAGAAGGTTTGCCATATTGTGGAGTCAATTAGCACTGGGGTGCTGTAAGGGGAATACCAGAGAGACCAGCTGGCACTCACACACACACACACACACACACACACGTCAATACCAGACACCTAGATGAATTACTTAAGCGCAGACAGGTCTCCTGAACATCTCAGCAAGACACACACGACTGCAGAGATGCTAATCTCCATCAGGGGCATGACTACTCCATTACATGTGACAAAAACAGGTGCAGTGAATTCAGCGCTCTCATCCACATACACACCAAACATTTAGACTAAAGCCACAGTCAGAGGAGTCATCTTTCACCTCACTCTCGACAAGTCGCTGAGTGCATTGGAATGGTACAGAGCTGAATCCTCGACCCCTACAGGGAACTCTTACGATGCAACTCATAGATTGAAGTTCTTTCGACTCATCACCTTCAGCCCATCTTGAAGCATTTGATGGCTGAGGTCTCCTCCTGGATGACCTCACCGCCATCTACATGGGTTTCACCAGATCTCAGGATCATGACCAATTCCTGAGGAATGTGTGAGACTCTCCACCAAAATCATGATCAAGTAGATTTCCAGCTGTTCTGGCAGGTCATATAAACCCTGATCTACACTATGAGAACAAATGTTTGTGGACACCTGATTAATCACAGCCACATGTGCATGTTGAACATTGGGAAGGCTTTTCCACTAGATGTTGGAGCGCAGCTGTGGGGATTTGTGTTCATTCAGCCACAAGAGCAATTAGTGAGGTCAGGTGGTGATGTCGGCCGAGGAGGTCAGTGTTCCAATTCATCCTGAAGGTGTTCAGTGGGGTTGAGGACAGGGTTCTGTAAAAGACACTCACGTTATTCCACACCAAACCTGGCAAAACATGTCTTCGTGGAGCTCGCTTTGTGCACAGGGACATCGCCATGCTGGAACATGTTTAGAAAATTATAACTCTACAGCATCCAACGTCATTCTATACAACCGTGTGCTTGAGCGCTACTTTTTGGCAACCGTTTGGAGACTAGCCACATAGGGGTATGATGGTCGGGTGTCCACATACTCACGCTATATGGCCAAAAGTGTCACTCCGAGTTTGCTCACTTAAAGAGCAGGGTCAACACTTATGCTCTCTGCTTCCTCTGATCCATCATCAGTATCACTTCCACTTCCTGTATGGCTTAAATTCATTTCATAAGCACAAAATCCTCTCTGCCGAATCAGCAATGTAAACATTAACTAGATCTAATGTGACAGTGTCCTTATGAGGGCATGTTATAGCAAGGTTATGGTCCGCGCTGAATGCACACACACACACACACACACACACAAAAGTGTGTAGATAAATACAAGGTTGTGGGGGATGCGTACTGAAACTCACATCTTATTAAAGTGAGAACACCAGTTGTTTTTTTTCCCCCAAACTGGCGTGCAAAGGGCAGAGATATTAGTCTGCTGTCTCGAAGGCAGAAATGCTTTTGAGGGAGGGTGAGGTCGATCTGGAGCACTGAGGAACAAAGACAAAGATCCCGCACCCCCCACAGCAGCCGTGTCATCCATCCCACCTAAACAGAGCTGCTTTATCTATTCCTCCAGACCACAGCGCTGCTGAATATTGCTCGGGATGAGCAGGGACTGGGAATGAGATGAGAAGAGAAAAAGCCTGCAAGAGATAAGGACCTGTGCGTTTCAGACATCGATAACGCTGTTCTCCCTGGGGTTTCAGTCTCAGACAGACAGGGCTACAGAAAACCTCACCGGCGTGAAACAGGACCTTTCATCTAATAAACTGGTTACGGTTTCACACTTAGTCATGGTGTAAGAGACGAATGACTTTTTTTTTTTCCCCAAATACTAATTCAAATGCTTCTCTGTCTGTCTCTATCGATCAGGGCTGGACATCATGTACAGAATAAAACACTTCAGGACTTTCTGATCTTTGTGTAAAATAATCAACAAGGTAATGTGTTCCCCAAGTGCTTTTCCTCCTCTTATAACAACAACTTTCCAACCATTTCAATTGGTTTATTTTGAGTTTTATATCTGTTTAGATTTACATTTAATGTTGTGGAACTTAGTAAGTTCTTAGTAAGAACTTAGTAAACTATAAACAGTTTACCCTCCCCAACTTTTCTTTTTTTTTCCTTTTTACAAATAAATAAGATAAAAAAAAAAAAAACACAGCTTATGTCAACCTGAAGGCTTCCCAGTGGTGGAAAACTTGTTGAAAGGCAGAAAACGTCCTGAAGGCTTCCCGTGGCAGATACCTCCTGAAGGCTTCCCAGTGGCAGAAAAGTTCCTGAAGGCGGAAAACTTCCCGAAGGCTTTCCCGTGGCGTGGAGGAAAACTTCCCAAAGGCTTTCATATAGCGGAAAACTACCCGAAGGCTTCCCAGTGGCAGAAACTTCCCGAAGGCTTCCCGGTGGCGGAAAACTGCTACAAAGTGTTGACACTGGAGACTCCTTCCATAACTGTTATGTAAACGCCTTCTTACAGAAAGTTTCACCATGTTGACGATTATTTGTTGAAAACGGCATGTTTTCTCAATCTTAATACAAATCCAGGTGAAGGAGTCGTTACTATAGAAACGACGACGTATTCAAACAAGTGCTTTAATATAAACTTGCGGTTTGAACCACAGCTGGCACGACTGTCTGACCTGCTTTTCAATGAAACTTCATCAACGCCTTTCAGTTCAACGGTGTAATATATGAGGAAATAAATACTGTGATAAATTATACCACAATACACTGTTCTGAAATATCGCACCACACGGTTTAAAAAACATTTCTATACATTTTTTTTTAAATGCATGGAAAGTGGTTCATTTGATATTTTAAATTCTAATTGCTAATTTATTTTGTTGACAAAATAATAGGATAATCAAATTGCTGTGGATTTATTTATTTAAATGCAACGCTATTGTTTCATTGGTAGTTTCACAGAAATGTCTCCGGTATCATGATGTGATATTTTATCTTAATATTTTATCCCTAAACCCAGTGGCCTACAAACCAAACTCTCTGTGTTGCACTACTAAGCCACGGCATATTACAGCCCCAACTGATGTTTACTTGCTTACCATTTCCGTTCAGTCATGTTTAACGTTAATGAATAATAAGAAAACATTTCTGTGGTTGTTAGCAAGCTGAACTGTTTTCAGCCTTCGCGATAATAACAGTGCATTAATACATTAGGAGTAAAAAGGCAGCGGGTGGCAACCGCAACCAAACTTGATGTCCTAACTCGAAATAGATTTAACCAGCTGAATGGGGTATTTTGAGTACAGAAGTAGAAAGGTGAAGAATTCGATTTCCACTGTCACTTATCACTGTATCTTACAATATACAGGTTCAAAGATCAAAAACGTAGGGTTATTTATCTGCAATAACTACGAGGTCTGTTGCCGTGAAATTTCGGATAAGGTTTAATTTTCATGTAACAGTGGGTAATTGTTTTATGGTCAAATTCAAAAGATATGACAAACAAAATAAAAAACTAAACATTTTACTGAAATACAAAAATATTGTTGGATAACAACTACAAATATATATTTATGAATACATACATACACACAGATTGATTATATATATATATATATATATATAAAACTAATCGATAATGAGATTCATAGACAACGATTTTCATAATCGACTTTATCGATTAGTTGGTCTGCACGCGGCACAGGGAGATCGACTCATTCCGTTACTTCGGTTCAGAAAACACGCTTCGGAGAGTAAATACTAAAGTTGTGTCCCAAGTGGTGTACTCTACACTTACACTATGCACTGTATCCTCTACCGTCTAGTGTGTGGAGTTTTAGAAAGGTAATATCATCTCAAATACATCACTAGTGGGTTTTTTTACTAACCGGAAGTATAAGCCACTTCCGAGGCGACTGCGAATGACATCATACACACGCTAGCATTAGCAGACACCCTTGTCACCGATAATGACTTTCTTCAGTTTACTTTCGGTCAGCGTTACCTTTTATTCCCAACATGACCTCAGTCCTCCTCAGACGGAGGTGAAATCGTCAAGTGACTGAGGAAGAAAGTCCTCTAAGGCAGGAGGACATTTTATATTAAACACCGCGGAGATCAAACAGTGCAGCACGAGGACAAAATCATGTTTATATCCAAAATGCTCCACTGTGTGTAAGGGGGAGGGGAAACTGGTGCGAGCTGCTTAAAAGGTTTAGTTTAATTCAAGTTTATTGTCAATATATGCTGTATCAGTGTAACTTCTGTCATTTATTATGGAAGTGATGTGTTTGTAACGAGGCCGCTTTGCACCACAAATCACAGTTACCAAGTACTTATTACCTAGAGTCAAAGTTTCAACCGGTTACGATTGCCATGTGTATTATGTCTATTTACACAAGTTAATGACTGATGGTGATCGCCTCAATCACGACCGCAAAAATTTACAAAGATGTGGTAATGCGATAATAATGACAGGTCTATTAACTACAGTTTTTGTTTATTTATTTAAAAAGGATGACCTAGCAGGGTATAAAACAGGTATAATAAATAGGGATATGATACAGAGCGTCATTATTGGGAATGAAGATTTTTACCAGAGCAGATTTGCTTTCCAATCTAATCCGCTGACGTGCTTTGTCCGGTCCACGTGTGTGATGGTGAATCACATGACACATACAATGTACGTGAATGTAGGACACGATCTGTCTTAAAGCACGCTGCTGCGTGAGAGTAAGTTCACATCAATGCTGCGTATCGACCAATACTCATAAGGTCTGATATAGGTGTCGTTTCCAAAAAAAAAAAAAAAAGAAGAAGAAAGAATGGACATGCCCGTGATACAGGGGGGTACGGTGGCTTAGTGGTTAGCATGTTTGCCTCACAGGTCCGGGGTTGGAGGTTCGTGGAGTTTGCATGTTCTTCCCGTGCTTTGGGAGTTTCCTTTAAGTACTCCAGTTTCTTCCCCAGTGCACAGACATGCGCTGCAGGCTGATTGGCATTTCCAAATTGTCCATAGTGTACGAGCGTGTGTGTGTGTGAGTGTGATTGTGCCCTGTGATGGGTTGGCACCCTGTCCAGGGTGTCCCCCGCCTTGTGCCCCCAGAGTCCCCTGGGACAGGCTCCAGGCTCCCTCACGACCCTGTGTAAAATAAGCGGTAGAGAAAATGGATGGATGGATGTCAGATACAGTGTTGAACTCAAGTTACTTGGGTATACAGGTTTCCTCTGGGTTCTCTGGTTTCCTCCCACCCCATAAATACGTGCAGAAACCACCCCTCGGTATTAACGAGTCTGTGAATGTGGTTTCTCATCCAGAAGAGAAGCTCCTACTCGATCATGATACCGAAGCGTTACTGAAGATGAATGAATGAACAACTAATAATGCGTGAAATCCATCAGCAATGTTTTTAATTAGTTTAATTAATAAAGTGTGGTGTTTTTTTCACGAGTTACGGTATGATGAAATAAAACCGTCAAACTGTAACACCTCTATGATGTAACGCAGGAATGTTACAGCCTCACGGTGAGCATTTTTTTGTAGCGATAAAGTTCCTTACTTCACCGGTTCTCATCTCATCTTTGGTGTCCAGTTTCAACTCCCTGAACATTTCACAACCCCCTTCCTCTCTGGACTCACCTTTAAGTTTAAACTTAAACCGAATTTGGTTGGAAGCTTGAACAAGTTCGCATCTAAAGATTTCTTATCGCGTTATACAACATTCTGCACTGAAAACCTTTCGACGTTGTTAAATTCACTTTTAATGTAAATGTGTTACATTGCTACCTCCGGTATTCCAATGACCATCAAACACACAGAATACCAGCTCTGTGCACTAAAACTAACACAAACTACAGTGGTGTGAAAAAGTGTTTGCCCCTTTCCTCATTTCCTGTTCCTTTGCATGTTTGTCACACTTAAGTGTTTCGGAACATCAAACCAATTTAAACAATAGTCAAGGACAACACAAGTAAACACAAAATGCAATTTGTAAATGAAGGTGTTTATTATTAAAGGTGAAAAAAAATCCAAACCATCATGGCCCTGTGTGAAAAAGTGATTGCCCCCCTTACTATAACTGTGGTTGTCCACACCCGAGTTCAATTTCTCTAGCCACACCCAGGCCTAATTATTGCCACACCTGTTCACAATCAAGGCATCACTTATATAGGAGCTGCTTGACACAGTAAGGTCCACCAGAAGATCCTTAAAAGCTACACATCATGCCGAGACCCAAAGAAATTCAGGAACAATTGAGAAAGAAAGTAATTGAGATCTATCAGTCTGGAAAGGGTTATAAAGCCATTTCCAAAGCTTTGGGAATCCAGCGAACCACAGTGAGAGCCATTATCCACAAATGGCGAAGACATGGAACAGTGGTGAACCTTCCCAGGAGTGGCCGGCCGCCCAAAATTACCCCAAGAGCGCAGCGACGACTCATCCAAGAGGTCACAAAAGACCCCACAACAACGTCCAAAGAACTGCAGGCCTCACTTGCCTCAGTTAAGGTCAGCGTTCATGCCTCCACCATCAGGAAAAGACTGGGCAAAAATGGCCTGCATGGCAGAGTTCCAAGGAGAAAACCACTGCTGAGCAAAAAGAACATCAAAGCTCGTCTCAATTTCTCCACAACACATCTTGATGATCCCCAAGACTTTTGGGACAACATTCTGTGGACCGATGAGACAAAATTGGAACTCTTTGGAAGGTGCGTGTCCAAGTATATCTGGCGTAGAAGGAACACTGCATTTCATAAAAAGAA
>JAFFST010054169.1:34300-50148 GCA_022414735.1 Noturus placidus
TTTGTGTTTACTTGTGTTGTCCTTGACTATTGTTTAAATTGGTTTGATGTTCCGAAACACTTAAGTGTGACAAACATGCAAAGGAACAGGAAATGAGGAAGGGGGCAAACACTTTTTCACACCACTGTACATGTGGCTGTGGGACTACATGTGGCTGTGGGACTACAAAACTATGGGCGGCTGTGGCTCAGTCGGTAGAGCGGGTTGTCCACTAATCCACTAATCGTAGGGTTGGCGGTTCGAATCCCGGCCCGGGTGATCCCATGCCGAAGTGTCCTTGGGCAAGACACTGAACCTTAAGTTGCCCCCATTGGCAAGCTAGCACCTTGCATGCAGCTCTGCTACCATTGGTGTGTGACTGTGCTCTCATTTGCAAGTCGCTTTGGATAAAAGCGTCTGCTAAATGAATAAATGTATACATGTGATTTTGGTTAAGCGGAGATGCACATCGCCACACTAGTTGGATTTTTTGCAGCGATACTGTAAATAATGACAGTGTAAGAGGTTTTCTGGAAAAGTCGTTCTCAAAAGTAGCTTTCGAAGAAAGAACAAGTAAAGGATTTCATCTTGTTATTTATATATATACACACACACACACACACATTTTTCTATAAAGTATTAGTAATAAAGTTTTCCTGTAATTGGATGATGCGTTTCTAAATGGGTGATTAATACCATGAAACTGATGTTTTTAGTCTAGGCAATGAAATTTTCAGCCTTAATCCAATGAAACGTCACCATGGCGATTTCCCAAAATCCCACACATCAGCATTTTGCATGCATTACTATGCAACCACACACCCAACCCTTGCATGAGACAGAATGTACACTAGACTTTCAAGGTGCATTTGGTAAGATTAGCCTTTTTTCTACAGAAGATTAAGTGCCTAACGGTTCGGTGGGTTCGACATTTAAATGGTTTTTTTTTAAGTCCTTGAGCCCATTCACACCCATATTCGCGATGCTCCGCCCCCCAGGACCTACAGTAGCTATGTTTCCATCAAAAGTTGCGAACGTAACTTCTGTGTAAAATTGAAATATCGCATAAAGCATTTGTGAATAAAGCACTGTTTCCGTCTCAGGGACGTCACTGTGGTTCTTCTCCCCCAGTATAATAAATGACCTGCAGATGAAACGCAATCACAAATCTCATGTTATCTCGCTATCATGTTATCACGGTGGCTTAGTGGTTAGCACATTCGCCTCACACCTCCAGGGTCGGGGGTTCGATTCCCATGGTGTGTGTGGAGTTTGCATGTTCTCCCCGCATTGTGGGAGTTTCCTCTGGGTACTCCGGTTTCCTCCCCCAGACATGCATGGTAGTCTGATTGGCGTGTCCAAAGTGTCCGTAGTGTATAAATGGGTATGTATATCTGATTGTGCCCTGCGATGGATTGGCACCCTATCCAGGGTGTACCCCGCCTTGTGCCCGATGCTCCCTGCGATAGGCTCCCTGTGACCCTGAAGGAAGGATAAGCGGTATAAACGACTCCTTAAATGATCTATTAGAAAAGATTCATTCTAAACTCCTCCTTTGGAGTCAGCTGTCCCAGACGGTTTTGATTGGTCTACCTCTGTCAGCGAGGAGCTAATGAAGACCAGAGGTGGGGCTTTTTATTAATAATTTATCATAATAATTTATCAATTTGTATAGTGCTTTTTTACAATGGTACATTGTCTCAAAGCAGCTTTACAGAAATATCATTTTTACATTTTACAAGCGACTTACAAATGAGAGCACATTCACACACCAATGGTAGCAGAGCTGCATGCAAGGTGCTAGCTTGCCATTGGGGGCAACTTAGGGTTCAGTGTCTTGCCCAAGGACACTTCGGCATGGGGTCACCCGGGCCGGGATTCCAACCACCAACCCTACGATTAGTGGATTAGTGGACAACCCGCTCTACCGACTGAGCCACAGCCGCCCCAAACCTATGTAGATTAGTACTGGATGTATAAAGTCTGGAATCACTAACGACTCGCTTCCTTCCTTGGTTGGTTTTTTTTTTTTTTTACATTCACAAACAGCTCGAGAACACATTACATGAAAGGTAATATCTGGAAAAACTATAATAGGTGCACTTTAAAGCCAGGATTTCATTAATCCATTGTTTGTTTGGTTTTTTTTTTTTTTTTGTAGAAAACAATTCTCCTATTGCACCTTTAAGAGTACAGCTGTCTCTCCTGCACAAGCAGACAGATGTTTATACACAGATCATGACTACATTCTGCACAAACTAACTCCATTCAGCAGTCCAGGACAGAGCTCAGTACAACTAGTGTCACACACACACACACACACACACACACACCTCATCAAATGTCACCAGCCCGTAATTATTCATAGCATGTTCTTCATCAGGCATGGACGTAGATTAGATTAATGTCGGTAGAAGTGCTTCTCAGTGGTGTATTAGCCGCTAGGTAGAGGGTTAGCAGAATCCCAGCTAAGGTCATGCACTACACACAGCTAACCTTCATCAACATCAACACAGCAAACCAACCCGTCTCTGAACACCCGGACTAAACCCTCACTGGGCTTAATGATGATCATCATCTAAATCTGATGAGGAGGCAGAAAACAGGGCATGCAGCTCCTAGCTAGCGTTAGCAGCTCTGCTCAGTCAATCTACTCAGATGAAAGAAAGGCTACGTTTAAATCACTCAGAAAATCCCCCACAAGCCTGTTTGATAATGTATCGGCTTTAAAGCCATGATTTTAAATATAATAATAATAATAATAATAATAATAATAATAATAATAATAATAAAAACGTTAGCTAAGATGAGAACAAATCTCTCACGTCCTAAAAATCCTGAGCGCTAGCGCACTAAAGAGTACGCAGTGCCGACCCAGGGCTGCACTCGGTAGTGCACACTGTGTAGTGTGGAAGTATGCAGATGTAGCCTTAGCCTTAGCCGTGGCATGTAGCGCGAGCGCCACTACGGTGATTTTCTCCTCACAACGACGGTAGCTAAGGCGCTTGTCGAGGGGAAAATAAATAAATAAATAAATAAATAAATAAAAATACAATAAAGGATATGCGGCCTGTGAGGGAACATTTCTCTTACCTCATCGTTCATTTTCCATCTTATAGAAGTTGTTGGTTGTTGGAACGAACCAAAAAAAGAAGTCTCAGAATCAAATTAAATCCTCTTTTAATTGATGAATAATTTCGGCTCTTTGCCTCCCCGCTCTCGGCCCTCCCCGCTCTCGGCCCTCCTCCCTGCAGCCGCCGGATGGCTTCACTACGCAATGTTGGAATCTCTCAAGTGTCGCGAGAGTACGCGAGACGACGATGACGTCATTGTTTGGCTCACAGGAGGTGATCATCATCATCATCATCATCATCATCCAGGAAGGGAAATAGGTATCTTGAAAAAATAAATAAATAAAAGAAATAAAAAGGTACTGCTGTGTTTGTAAAGCGTTTGTTTTTGCGTTATTTATTAAATGAGTAGATTTACCAACGCTGGAGGTTTGTTACACTCATTTGATGTAGTCATTTGTGCAATTTCGTCACGTTAGCTAACTATTTTGGCGTTTTTAACGGTGTATTAATGAATAAAGAGGCTGTATCCCAAATCGATGCTTTTCTCGTCTGTAGTGCACTACACAGGCTGTAAATCGTTATTGTATACTTAAATAAATATGCGAAGGCATTGTGGGGTCATTCAGGACTGTGACAGTTCAGCCTAGCTGCTGGTTTTATTTGGTATAATTGTGTTTGGGAAATTAAGTCAATGTTTCCTAATCCAGTCCTGGAAATCCCTTGCTGAGAATAGTATTTAACCACTAATCTAACTCAGTGTGTCAATTTAACACCTGGATCAAGTACACCAAAATTGTGAAGATCATGTGACCATCAGGATTCATTGGATTATCTGTTGTTTCTCACTGAACCTTTTTTTTTTTTTTTGCTAGAAATCCAGAATGAAAGGGCTGTACTGCAAGCTGGGTGAAGGCAAGGAGCTGAAGTTTATTATACAGGAGACAGTGAGTATCGACAGAATTGTGCATTGCAGCATAGGTAGTTTCACATTAGAACGAGACACTTTATCAGGTAACCCGACTGTATATAGGTATACAAATACCGACTGAAGAAGATCTGTCACTATACATAACGTCAGATTCCTTCTCCTACCTCCATGAGTAGAAAGGGGCCAATACGTCATGAGCAGGTATAATTTGGGTGGGAATTTTTTTTGCTCATATTTTTTAAATTTGAAAAGCATTAATGAAAAGGGTTCGTTAATTAAAATGTCAGGAATCCACTTTATTTATGCAAATGTCCTTATTTTAAAAAGGACAATACGTGAATGTTGTTGCTTTTCAGTACAGTAATGAGAACAGTATTGCGTTTCGGTGGCACGAAGAAAATGTGCTACACTGAAAAGCAAAACCTTGACTGTATTAAGTCATTTGACGTCTTCGGTGTAAAAGAATAATCAGGGAATTGATTTCTCATGTCCAGAGTGTATGTAATTTATCCCTTTGCGTTGTGCTTCACTTCCATCATTGTGTAGAAACCGTGCCACACTGAAATACAATCACTGTCCAATCAGAGATCTAAGCAATACTCGGGAGCATGGTCATGAGCAGAGGATGCTGCATCTGGGAGCTTGAGTTTTACTTTCCATATAAAGGATCGTTATCATACCTTTTGCATGATACCTGCCTAATATGTAGTAGTAATAAGTCCCAGTAGAATCCACATGAATGCCAGGACCTGAGGTTTCCCAGCAGGACATTGCCCAGAGCATCATACTTTACTTCGTCCCATTGGTGCCATTTCTTCCAGAGGTAAACGATGCACACGCATCTGGCCGTCCATATGATGTGAAAGAAATTGTGATTCATTAGACCAGGCCACCCTCTTTCATTGCTTTTAGTCCAGTTCTGATGCTCAGCGCCCATTTTAGGTGCTTTCGGCAGTGGACAGGGGTCAGCATGGGCAGTCTGACCCGTCTGTGGCGACACAGCCGCATAATCAGCAAGCTGCGATGCGCTATGTGTTCTAACACCTTTCTATCATTGCCAGAGTAGCATGGTTAATTTTTCATAATTAATTAATCATACAGTGCTGCTGTAGCACTTCTGTGGGATCAGACCGGAGAGGCTAGCCTTTGCTTCCCACACGCATCAATAAGCCTTGGGTGCCCATGACCCTGTCACCAGTTCACTGGTTGTCCTTCCTTGGATAAATTTGGGTAGGTACTAACCACTGCAGCCCAGGGAACACCTCACAAGACCTACTATTTTGGAGATGCTCTGACCCAGTGGTTTAGCCTACATAGCCCTTGTCAGAATTGCTCAGATCCTTAAACTTGCCCATTTTTCCTGCTTCCAACACCTCATCTTCAAGAACTGACTGTTCACTTGCTGCCTAATACATCCCACCCCTAGACAGGTGCCATTGCAATGAGAGAATCAATTTTATTCACTTCACCTGTCAGTGCTTTTTCTGGTATGGCTGATCTGTGTATGTCTACTGTATGAAGCGCACCTATATGCTAGGTTTACCTGATGCAATAGCCAATAAGTGTACTTCTTGTACTATTACTAGTTATTCAATTATTCCCATTATGTCTGTTGTCTTTATTAACAGAGTATAGCTGCAACTATTGGTGATCATCAAGTCAAAGTTCAAGTCAAAGGCTGTTCGCTTAGTCCTGTGGACGTTAAGGTGAGTGCTCACTCGGTCAGTCTGCCGTGCCATGACTTTCCCCTAGATTTCAATGTGTAGATCACACCAGCACAAACAATTCTGTCTGTTTTTCAGCTGCGTGAGGATTTAAAGCTGCAGAGGGAACATGTCCCGGTCGGGCGAGAGATGGCAGGAGTCGTTCTCCAAGGTTACATTTCTAATCTTGCCTTGACATTTGGTCGAATCATCTATACACATCTCTTGTCATTTGAGTGTAACAGTTTTATCTTCTCAACAATGCAGTGGGACCCAAAGTGACCTTCTTCCAGCCTGATGATGAAGTTGTGGGTAGGAACTGTATGAGTGGCCAATGCATGACTGGGAACTCTGTAAAGCATGACATTTTATTATTCATTTTTAAAACCTATTTTTAAATAATTTTTCAGGTGTTCTTCCCCTGGATGCTGAGATGTCTGGTCTTTGCGATGTCGTCCTTGTGGATGAATATAATTTAGGTTAATTCAGTGACAGACTATCACTAATGACATTAATACGGGAAGTATTTAGCTGCACCATGCTGCTAGTATGTATGTCTCACAGTATTGTGTGGGTGTGTTTGAACAGTTCAGAAACCAGAGAAGGTTAGCTGGTTTGAAGCTGCTGGAGCAATTAAAGATGGTCTCAGGGCCTACACAGCGCTACACACTCTGGCCCGCATGGCTGTCGGACACACGCTGCTTGTACTGGATGGGGCGAGTGTAAGTTAATGCCTGTTGTTTATTAAATAGGCTTCCTAAAGGAAGTACACCATGCTTGCGATAAACTAAAAATGATGAAAAAAGGAAGGAAAGCAAAAAAAAGACAAGGAAGAATAGTAAAAGAATTAAAGATAAAAGAAGGAAAGAGAGAATAAGGGAGAATCAGAGATCATCAGAAACACAAGGAGGATAGAAAGGGAGAGAAAAGCATAAAGAAAGAAAAAAAAACAGGAATAGTCTGAATTAAGCAGAAAGAAAACCAGGAAAAATGTGAAGAGAGTATGAAGAAGAGAAAACAAAGAAGAAGAAAAAGAGTAGCTTTACAGTGTGCAGTTGCACTGTGTGTGTTTGTGTGTGTGTGTGTGTGTGTGTGTGTGTGTGTGGGGTTAATGTAGAACTGCTCTCTATTAAGCTCACTGGGATATTTCCAGCAGGCATTTACAGTTCAACCTGACAGACATAACGTCACTGTTTTTAGTGAGACAAACTCAACCTGAGTCACATGTCAAAAAGAATTCAGTCTGTTACTAAAGATCTGTCATTAAAGCATTTACCAAGAACACAATCACCAGGTAGTAATAGACAGATCATTTGAAACTACAATCTAATTATAGTTAAAAGCTACAAAAAAAAGCTTTGTAACCCTTTAATGTCATGAGCTTTTGAAGCTCGGCAAGATCAGATTTAACTTTGTCATATGTTTCGATTTATAACATTGTTTGATTTTTATCACACAGACAAAAATAATTGTCAGAAATATGGAAGTATAATAGTGCCAAATGTCCTGAAGGCAAAACGGCATGTTGAATTACATAAATTGAATAAAATACATATCGCAATAACAGTACTTGAGTTTTTCTGCCTAACTATTTGACCCAAATTGAAAAAAAAAAAAACAACACAGCAATATCAATGCTTGATTAGAAAATGGCTGAATAAGAAATTCAGTCAAAGGACTGTGGAAAAACCAATAGTTGGATGGTATATTCACCAGAAGCTGTAGCTAAATGAGCTAATTCATAAATAAGGGGCTTTAAAAACCATTTGTTTCAAGCAGAAGGGGAACAACAATGAGTATGAGGAATAACAATATAATGTCTGCCTTGTGAGCACTGTAATAGCCAAACTATTTCAACAGTACCTGGTGTTATAATACCTGAGTGAATCTGGAAGATGAGAAAACGGATAAAATGTTAAGTCTTTGGGGGGAAAAGGTGTTTTTTACTGTAGCTCGAACTTCTCTGCAGCACAATACATCCCTGCACTACACTACAATATTCATACCATTCTGTAACATACAGTAGTTATTTTATTTCTGTTTCCTCAGACCCTACATGCACAGTTCTTCATCTTTGGTTACTTTCATGATTGCGTCTTTATTGATCTCTAATCTTTTACATGGTGGTTTCAGTAATGTTGAATAAAATGTCCCTTAGTTAAATGTCTGTTTTCTTGAATATTTTTAATAATGCGTGCACTTGTCTGGTCTCTTTAGTGTGTAACATGTGACACATGTGGGCGCACACCACAACAAGTTTCTCCTATGTGTAACATACTCGGAGAAGTAGAGATTCTGATTCTGCCACTGAAATTGCATATTTGAATGCATTTCCACTTCATCTGACATCTCATATTTCATATTCTTATTCTTACAGTTTTAAATGTTAAATTATTGTTTTCATACAATTCTTGAAATATTCTAATTGTTTAATTGGTGTATATTTGTTGAGGTTTTGAGCTAATTTAAACTTACCAATCCTCTATAAGATGATTAAAGGTGTATAAATAACTTCTAATGTTTCAGTACAAATTGTGATCAGATGATAAGTAGGGAAGGAACTTACCCATGCACCTTTGCACATGTTTTATGTATTTAGCCCTTTGGAGTGCTGGCCATCCAGCTAGCCCATTACCACGGGGTGAAAGTCCTCACTACTGCCATATCCCCGGACGACCAAAAGTTTCTGGAACATCTTCGACCGAGTGTAGGTAAGAAGGTGAAACGTAATTCTGTGATGCTTTGATTCTTTCAAAGATAGGCCTTCATTGGCTATCCTTACCTTATACTTTATCACGGTGTCTTTGGCACTTACATTTTTCTCTTTCATTTTTATCTTCTGATCTCTCTTCTCGCTTTCACTCACATAAGGTGTGCTAGAATCACTTGTAGGTGAGTGTTGAATGGTCTGAGTGCCTGACTTGGGGACGTGTCAAGGATAAAACTGTTAGATTACACTTTCACTCATTAAGTTTCTCATTTCTATACATAAAGCCAGGGTGATTGGAGTCTGGGACTCAAAAGTGGACCTAGTGGACTCATGCCTGGAAGAGACTGGAGGACTTGGGGTGGACATTGTCATTGATGCAGGAGGTACTTAAACCAGATTTGTCCATTACCAAGGAGCATTTAACAACGAACAGGCTGCTGTCAGACATTTGTCTGTTTTCCTCTCCAACCAGTGAGGCTTTACGAAGAGGAACCGGAGGTCAAGAAACATCTCCCACACAAGCACGACATCATCTCTCTTCTTGCAGTTGGGGGTCACTGGGTCACTACAGAAGACAACTTGCAGGTGAATAATTAACCATGCGACTCTGACACTACTCTAAAGCAATGTCATTATCAATCAGCTGATATACTGGAAGACCCAAGACAAACTGAGCTACACCTCTGTTTGTCTGTAATGTTTCTATCGCTGTTTGTTCTGTTCAGCTGGATCCTCCAGACAGTCGCACTCTCTTCTTGAAAGCCGCCTCCATCTCCTTTCTAAATGAAGAAGTGTGGGAAGCGTCCATGGCCAGACAGGGCCGATATCTCCGTATCCTTATGAAACCACTGTGTGCAGTTCAACCTTTATTCAATTTGTACTGGCCAAGACGCTCAAATGACTACCATAAAAGCACTGATCTGATTGTCACCTTCTTATCACTCTAAAATGTTTTAATCAGATCTAATCTTTTCCTCGTATAAATAGTTTTCTTTCGTATATAGATAAAAATTGCCAATTTGGTATATATTCTTAGAGATTTATTTGCGTGAATGTGTCCTGGAACTCTCTCTTAATTTTGTCTATGGATGTTTTCATATTTGACGTTTATTAAGGGACGTTAATAAGGAAAAATATGATACGTCAAGATGTTTTGACGATACATTCGATGCATTACTTACACTGTAGAAAAAGTTGACAAAAAAGTCATTTAAATGATATGTAACAAATAAAACATGGTTCGGTGTACTGTTATAGAAAACGTGTCAACGCATGGTGTGCTGTGGCCCAACACAAGGCGGAGTTACCGTTACCATCCAGAAGTTAATTATCTTCCTATTACAGTGCATCGTAAAGCATTTTATTCCTCTTAAACAACAGTAATTTACCATCAGTTACATTTTTTAAAAACGTAAAAAATTAACGAATGACACGACTTTCTTTTTACTGGTTATAGTTACCGTATTTTCCGCACTATAAGGCGCACCTAATAGCCTTAATTTTTCTCAAAAATCGGCCGTGCGCCTAATAATCCGGTGCGCCTTATATGTGGACTGAGTTCCAAAATCTGTACAAATGTTGTGCGACTTTGGTTGGCGTAACAACCGTATACGCCTTATAACACGGTGCGCCTTATGTATTGGTCAAGTACAGAAATAGACCCCGTAATTGAGACTGCGCCTTATAATCCGCCTTATAGTGCGGAAAATACGGTACATTTAATGTTGTGGAACATCCGCAAGACAAGTTAGCTTCTGTTATCACATACTTTATAGCAGACACTTTATTAATGGTTTTACCTTAGTGTAGAAAGGATGATTCCCATCCCTAAACGAGTCCACAGTCCATCCTGCATACAGACTAGATTTTTTTATGCCATTTATAAACATGTCCTAACGACAAAGTTTGAAATGAGACTTTGTAGTTCTGTTAATGCAGCTTCGAGCTTACAGTAGGCATATGGCTGAATTGTGTTTGAGCCTGGAGGAAGTTTTTGTTCTGTCCTTGGGCTACTAGACTGCTGTTGTATCCAAGTGACAGCCTGCTGAAACTGGGTTATATGCCTTCAGCGATTTCTCTCAGATATTATGAAGGACGTAGTGGAGAAGCTATCAACAGGCATTTTCAGGTAAGATTAAAATCAATATGGAGTGTTAATAAATTAATTACACGGTAGTACACTTTCTTGAGAGTACTGCAAGTATTATCTGTAGTCCTAACACTGAGTGACTTCAGCAGTAAGTTGTAGTTTTTGTATCGTGAATAATATGATGAAATATTTACGTATACATTCCATAAAAATATCATGAGAACATTTCTTTTAATGTAGCACTAATGTTTTATTACCGTTTTGTTCTTTATTAAACTTAAATACGTATTGTGTACGTGTCATTGTGGGCAATATGTATAAAAGTGATAAATATATTAAATTAATATATACTTGAAGATAGAAACATTTGCGTGATGCTTTAAATATTTTGTAGGCCAGTGTTGGAAAACCCTGTGCCATTGTACGAAGCCACGGTTTCTATGGAGATGGTGCAGAGGCGGCAAGTCAGAAAGCGAGTTGTGGTGAAGCTTTAAATATCCCAGAACTACAAGGTCCATCATTCCATGATAAAATGACTATACGTAAAAACTAAATACAAATATGCTGCTTTTTTTCAGCAGTCATTAATGTGTGTTTGTCCTGACAGATAGGAAAAGATTACGACTTAAAAGAATTCTATACAAATGTTCTGCTATTAAATCTTTTGTAATTATCATTATTAAGGCTGCGTGTCTTATTTGTTTGCGGTGTTGGTTAGAAATGCACTCTGAACCTGCTTAAAGGGAAAATAGAGAATAAACTGATTAACTGTTTTTTGTATGGCACATTGTAAAATTGTACACTGAACAGATCGACATACTAAAAGAGTTTGTCCTGCTTTCTGTAATAATAATGCATGAGTCTACTCTCTGGGCTGGAATAAAATCAGCCCCAGTGTGTGTCATTTTCTTACAACCACCACTGGTGGTGCTGTCGTGCTTAGCTACACAAACGTACAAAACAATCCACTTTAAGACATTCGTTAACAGCAAATAATCTGATGTGGATGCTAAAAATGAAACCTTACATTGATGTTAACTTTAATCTTTGAAAGACACAGGAATGGCCTAACTCTGCTAGCCCGTTGATACCCACCAGCTCTTGTCCATGCCAGAAGTTTCCAAACTGACATGCTCCTGTTTAGACCAAGTCTGTTCAACATTTGTATGATGAGGAATGAAGAAAACCCAGCAGCACAAAAAAAATGTGCCTATTTTTAAGACCGACACACCAAAGTCCAAAGCTCCCGTAGTGAGTTGCTATTCTTTATACCAAGAAATATCACGGTTCCCTTTGCTCTGACTTGGCTCAGTTCTCCAGGTCTTGGCAGGAACACAAGTTGTGACAATATCCTCCTTTAATGTTCTGAGTCCTGTTCGGTCACCATGGTGATGACTGAGGCAGAAGGTTTCGGAGAACTTGTTTGGAGCGTTCTAAGATCGCTTGTTCTTCTCGTCTCAGACCCTCGACCAAGCAGAGCTGCTCCAGCCGAGCCCCGTTAGCACCATCTTTGAGCTGAGCTATCTGAAGATACAAGCAAACTAAAGATTACAAAACTATCAATCCAAGTATTCTGTATAAACGACATTTCCAGTAGTACTTTAATTTGTTCACTTCTTAGTGTTCATTTTATAATTGTAATTACGGACAAATGCAAAATAAATAAATAATTCAACCCAAGTGTCAAAAACAGACAATGTTAATATGACATTATTAACACACTAAAATCCTCTGGAAAGTTGAATCCCATGCCACAGTAAAGCAAAAGTATTTCTGTTTTGAACTGATACAGAGGTCAATTTTCAGGTCAGGTCCAAAACGACATGATTTGTTTATGTAGGTTGATTAACAAAATAGAACAGGTGTTTCTTTCAGCACCATAAACACGTCACCAACATAAAAACAAACTGGACAGATTGTTTGGGTGGAATCTGGACTTTACAGTCATAACATTTATTTCTCAAACCCGGTGTTTTGTAAGGCATACATGCAACAAATCAAAAAAACAGAAGAACTATCAATCATCTTCTGTACACACTGAGGGGTCATGTTTCTTATGTTGTGGGTTTCATGTCATTTACTGTGTTGAATGAAGAGTTTTGCCTGCACTGGCTTTATGAAAACCTTACAGCAGAAGGAAGCCTTGTTTTACTGTGTGCAGCGTTGTGGTAATAAATTATACGTTTTCAATGATTTAGCACATTTTATCACTGATTAAAACATTAAGAGTATGACTAGACCATGGGAAGGTAGACCGGACTAACCAGAACCCTGTAAAAGTCTGGAAATTGATTCTGGCTTCGAAATTTGATAATCACTATTATTATAGCAATATATGATATAAGAATTTGTAATAAAATGTGACTGCATCTTCCATGGTAATTTCTGTTTATCTGATCCTGCCTGTAGTTTTCTTTAGTGAACTGCTAAAGTAAAATGCTTTTCAAATGCTGTCACTTCTTTACTGAATGGATTACAGTAATTAATCCATTCGTTATGAATGAATCAATTGGGAACACTCTCATCGAGATTTGTATATACTCTCGTTTTAACTTGTGATTTCTTGGAAAACTGTCAAAAGATTAGCGATGAAATCCTAGTGATGAGGCATATTCAAAATTTGCATCCAAATAAATGTTTTTTAATAATTCTTACGACCCTCCTTGAACAAAAATCCTGCCAGTTCTCAACTGATAAGGTGTAGGTGATGTATAGCTTGCCAAAACACATATCTTCCCAAAAATATGCCAGTAAGTGGATTGACAACTCTAAATTGTCCCTAGGTATGAACGTGTGTGTGCAATTCAATTGACTGCTATCAAAAACCTGGGCATATTCCTGCTTTGTACTCAGTGTAACCATGGAACCATGACTAGAACAAGGCAGTTACTGGAGATGAATGAATGGACAAATCAGTTATTACCTCCTATCCTGATTCCAAAAGGAAATATATCCATATACAGAATCAAAATCATCATCCTTGAGGCACTTCATGGTTGTTTTAATGATGAATACTCACCCTCGCAAGTGCATTGCTATTATCATCACAGAGATGCTGGCATAGCATTTGTGCCTTGAGGATGCACAAGTCCTCTCTGTCCTGGCTCACTGGTGCCCCCAGGAGGATACTTTTCCAACAGGAGCTGCAGAAGATGTGTATACTTGTATTTGTGGGGTTTTTCAATGGCCAAATTAATTATGAAGCAGGCAGTACAATGTAATGTGTCTTACTATGTCTTACTATTGTTCTGGCTTCAAGGACAGTAGCCTCAGTACCGTCATCAGCCTCCAGGATGGCCCATCCACACCAAATGTCAGGTTTCTTCACCAGAGAGAAAGATCAGACGTACATCGCATAAGCTTGACTTTCTTAGTGGAACATGTCATGAGTATTGGAACTTTTCCAACCAGCTTATTTAAATAACTTTTAGCATTCACTATCTGTCTCATTCTTGGGAGATTTAATATTCAATGTTGAAAAGAAAATAAACCTTATAAAATCATTGTCCTTCAGGAAGAGAAGTTTCTGCTCTAGCTGTCTGTCTGCTTCCTTAAGACACATCTTCAGAGTACCTATAGAAAGCAATGAAAAGATGAAAAATGTCAATTATGCAACCACCCCACATTCTGTGCACTTTACTAAAAAAATCATGGCATCCTCACCCAAGTCAACGTACACCACGCTGTGTTGATTAAAAGAAGCAACAAAACCGTACTCCAAAACGAGCCGCTGGTTGTCATGGGGACCGTAGCAAATGAAGGCTTGCTGGAATTTTTTACAGCCGTGAACACTTCTGATCTCATAGCAACGGGACAGCTCGTTGAACCCTGCATGAACCTGACAAGAAGAAAATAAATAGCAGTACTTTTGTACAGCTCATACAATTGGTCCAAAACATTCTCTTTTTCAAGGAATTGCTGATGTTCTTTCCATGGCACATTGAAAAATAAAAAGCAGCCCAATACAGAGCAAACAGAACTGGAGTTCTTGCACAGAGACACTAGAATAGATACAGTAACCATAGCAAAAGTGATTGCGTCATCATAATGGCACACAACAACATGAAGCAAATTAATCAATTTGTATAGCGCTTTTTACAATGGACATTGTCTCAAAGCAGCTTTACAGAAATATCATTTTTACATTTTTTTACATTTACAAGCGACTTACAAATGAGAGCACACTCACACACCAATGGTAGCAGAGCTTCCATGCAAGGTGCTAGCTTGCCATTGTGGGCAACTTAGGGTTCAGTGTCTTGCCTAAGGACACTTCGGCATGGGATCACCCGGGCCAGGATTCGAACCACCAACCCTACGATTAGTGGACAACCTGCTCTACCGATTGAGCCACAGCCGCCCCAAATGTTCTTCGAGAAGAGTATTTGGTTAAGCAGCTTTTGAGGTTGTAATGAAATTATAGGTGAATAGGCCTGTTAAATTTCATTTCAATTCACCCTCACAAAACGGGGTGGCTGTGGCTCAGCTGGTAGAGTGGGTTGTCCACTAATCGTAGGGTTGGCGGTTTGATTCCCGGCCCATGTGACTCCATATATCGAAGTGTCCTTGGGCAAGACACTGAACCTCAAGTTGCTCCCAATGGCAAGTTAGCGCCTTGCATGACAGCTCTGCTACCATTGGTGTGTGAGTGTGTGTGTGAATGGGTGAATGAGACACAGTGTAAAGCGCTTTGGATAAAAGCACTATATAAGTGCGCCATTTACCTTTTACAATTTGATGGGATGATGATGAAATGAAAATAACACGATAAAACCTGATCAATACAATAAACATTTTGTAAATTCGGCACCAGATCATTATTTGTTCCTCCATGCTTCATTTGTACTGGTACAATTATAATTATTTTATTTTTTTTAGAAATTAATCTTAAACACTAGTGCAGATTAAGAAACGCATAAAACATTTTGGGACATGCTGTTACAGGAAGTAATCAACAACAGGGTGGAGTGGTGCAGCCCACTTCCACGGGGACTGATTATTTTGATTGATTATTTCCTATTAAAAATACATACTAATGTTTTGTATTTTGTACTAACGACCGACGCTTAGTAGTACCTACTCAGTGTGGCTCAAGGTCCCTTGCAGGAACATTCAAACTAACTGTTCCTCAGTGGTAGAATGAACTTCCAACCTCAGTCCGAACAGCTAAAGCCCCACCTCTTCCATGAACACCTAACCAACCCATAAATAAATAAAATTACTCTGGCACTTACACCTCTACTCTGCACACTTTGCTTCTTCTGGAATTAACAGATCTTGTATAGTAGCACTACTTGTATTGTTCTCTCCTTGATGTATCGCTTTGCTTGTATTTCCTCATGTGTAAGTCGCTTTGGATAAAAGC
>JAFFST010054169.1:63378-95726 GCA_022414735.1 Noturus placidus
TTCTTCAGTGTTGTCACATGAAAAGCTATCATCAAATATTTACAAAAATGTGAGGGGTGTACTCACTTTTGTGAGATACTGTGTATCATTTTAAAACAATGACCTTATTGTGAGGGGTTATTGCATGTTTTCTTCTAATCACAACTGCTACAATTATTTCATTATTTTACTTGCCCTATCTATAACTGTGGCGTGAGCCCAGTCAGCTTATTATTATTTTTAGACAGAATGCTTATACTGATTAGCATTATACTTCTAATCATAAGTCTTAACTACACACTCTTAGAAGTTACAGACACCAAGCTGGTGAGAACATTGCCAAGTCCAAGGCTAACAGGTGCAAGCTACAGCACACGTTGAAAAATAGCAGATAACGAGTGCTGGGAAGAAAGAGATACAATTAAGAGTGAGAACTGTGTGCTCAGTAATTTCCCACAAGCTAGAGTCACATCAGCATGGCCTGGTTTCTTAGATTAATATACAGTTGCAATCAAAATTATTCAGCTCCCATTCCAAATCAGGTTTATTGTCAAAATTTACAGAATTTCTTCTGTTTGCAATGAACAAATCAAACAAAAGCAATTGAAATAGTTCAACACAACAAACGTTTTAAGTGGTTTCCCCAGATTCCACTGAAAATACAACTTCAGTTTCAAAATGATTCAACCCCTTCATAGCAAGCATCTTTAGCACTTAGTAGAGAACCCTTTTTCTGTTAAGACCTGCTGCTAACGAGACGCATACTGTAGCTTCTGGCAGCATTCCTGAGGAATCTTAACCCATTCCTCATAAGCAATGGCCTCCAGATCAGTAATATTCTTGGGTTTGCGTGCTGCAAGCACCTTCTTCATATCCCACCAGAGATTTTCTATGGGGTTCAAGTCAGATGACTAATGGCCCTGTAGAATCTTCCAGGACTTCATCTGCAACCAAGCATCCACCATTGGTGGAATTTGAGGTATGTTTGGGATCATTGTCCAGTTGGAAGGTCCAATGATGCCCAAGCTTCAGCTTCCTCATAGATGGCATGATATTTTCTCCTAGGATTTCCTGATACTTTAACGAATCCATCTTGAGTCCACACGCTGCAGATTTCCAGTGCCAAAGGATGCAACACAGCCCCAGAGCATCACTGAGCCACCACCATGATTGACTGTGGACAAAGTTTTCTATCATCATTCTTCTTTCTCCAGACATACCGCTGATCCATTGTACCGAAAAGTTCCAGTTTTGTTTCAGTGCTCCACAGAACAGAATCCCAAAATTTCTCTGGCCTATTTATATGATTTTAAGCCAACTTTTCTTGTGCTTTTGGGTCAGTAGTGGTGTACGTCTTTTAGTTCTGGCATGGAAACCATCAGAGTTTAGTACGCACCTCCCAGTCTCTATTTTATTCTTAGTTGTTGCAGTACCTGTTCTACTGTTTTCTCAACAAACACAGAACTATTGTCAGAGCTTATCTGTTGGTAAAACAAATCTAGGAATGACCTCTCTAGTTAAGAATTTGATATCTGTTCCTGCGACCTGGCCTGTTGGTGGTATTGCTTCTACCCATCCACTAAATTTGACTATTATCGCTAACGTATTTTTTTCCTCCCACACTTCTCATCATGTCCACATAGTCTATCACCACGTGTTTGAGCCGTCCTTCTGGTACTGGTATGTGTCCTATCAGTGCTGATGTCCCTTTCCTGACTTTCATCTACCATTGCCTGTAAATATGTAGACTAATAACTCTGTTGTTATTTTTGTTATCACAGGACATGCAATATATGTAACGGAATAAAACTAATAAACCTGTCATGAACAATCTTTCCAACCTAACAAAAAACTTCAGAGGCAGAGGGTTAGAAGATGTCAAAAAGTAATTAAACTTTATTGAAACAATAAAGTTAGACAGTCTGCAAAAAGTCTGAATTATACAAACACAAACATGTATTTATATTTATTTCTGAAGCTGTAAAATTATTCGTAGGTGAGGCATTCACCTTTTCTTTCTAGAAACAAACCAATCTCCATTGCCTTAATTATTTATTCATATCCATATGATATCTTAAATTTGTGGCGCATGCGTAGTCCATTGAATTTTCTTAAATGTTTTATCAGGACAGGGTTTTTACTGTGTCCCATAATTCACCCTTATACCGTAATTATTTTCTGGCTCTAGTCCCAGCCTGGTACCCTTCCTCCTGGAAGTCTTATCTTTTATTTTGACACTGATTTTCAAGTTTAAAGGGCTTTGGTTTGAAACCCAGTTCTGGTGAGTGTCTAATTGCTTATTTATTACCGTAGAGTAAAGCTGCTTTAGACAAAACACAAGGTTCTTTAATTTACACATTTAGAATGTAGCTTGTTAGAAAGTTATTTATAGTTTTAGATTATGCCTGCTGTGCAGAAAGGTACAGGCTGACACAAAAATACAATTCATTTTCAGTAAGCCACTGAATCCATCTAACTCAATACACACTTAGGATATAACCTGATCAACAAGTGCACTATGGATTTAAATTATGCTTCTAAGTAATACGTCTCAATGTTGGTTTTAAATATTATAGATTGGAACCTGATTATACTTTAAAGATTATAATAAAGATTATACTTTATTAACATATCCAAACATTAGTAAACTTTGTAGTTAGACACATTGATTACACTTTATATTTTATAAACCCAGTTGATGGTAACATTTTCTAGCTCGTCCTTATGGGACACCAGACTTCAATGACCTTCTGTGTATCAAATCAAAGTAGCAATCTTGGTTGAATGAAGTGGTTGAGAGATACTTTAATAAGCTGCAGTGTGACACACAAGCCCAGTCCCCTCTTTATCCCATATGCTGTGAATCCCCACACACATTGCCTCATCACAGCATTGTTAAATGTGTAGGTATTTAAACCCATGTACCATCTTTCCCTCTTTGTTGTAGAACAGTTAAATGTGATGTGAGGTAATAAATTGTGCATTTTATAATTTTATGATAATTGTTTTTAGTGACCTAACATTCAGGGTGGTCAAAAACGCTTGCAATACAGTAATCACGCGGACACAAAAATATTCTACAAACTACAGTAATGCAAACGTTGGGACGTGCGCGCGCACAGCTGCCAAATGGGTTCAGCTCGCGCGCGGGTGTGAGCGCCCGCGCGTCCGCCTTAATGACGTGAACGCGCTCTAAATATACAAGGATCTCTGGAGGCGTTATAAAACAAACATCCCACGTTAGTGTGTTATTTTGGCGGAGAAAATGGCTACTCGTAAACACAGAGGGATACCCCTGAGCTCGGTAAGTCCAGACTGTCTCTTAATTGTCCCCTAACAGTCTACCATTCAAACACAAGTGAGTACAGATGTTTCAGATAAAGTTTCTGTTTGTTTTGCAGCCTTTCCAGCAATGTTTCTGAGATTATAGATAGATAGATAGATAGATAGATAGATAGATAGATAGATAGATAGATAGATAGATAGATAGCATTAAATATTAAGCATTGTTATTAACAGTTCAAATAAAATCACTTAAAAACTGCTCACGAATTGATTAATAATTTATTATAATTTTATCCATCCATCCATCCATCTTCAACCGCTTACTCCTGTTCAGGGTCACGGGGGAACCTGGAGCCTATTTTTATAATAAATAAATTTTTTTAACTATAATTTATCCCACAGCACTGTTGAAGTTTTGAAGGTGTTGATTAATATAACTATTACATGATTAAACTATTATGCTCCAAGCAGATTGAAACTGTGTGTGAAGGTTTTCTGTGAGAAGATGTTAAATGAACATTTAGTTTTGTAAGAGTCAGAGGTAAAGTTTTCAGGACAGAGGGCTTTACAGTTTCTCAGTAACAGGACAAGCTGAATTTTTTGGTCTTATTAACATCAGAGAGAGAAAAAGAGAGGAACACCATAGTATATATCTGCTATAATGTAGGTGAACGGGAACTAACTTAACATGAAAAGGAACTATAAGCAGCTAAAAAGAATGACATCATTAAATAAAATGTTTAAAAAAAAAAAAGAGCCATAAGACATATACATTTATTTATTTAGCAGATGCTTTCATCCGAACTGACTTACAAATGAGGAAATACAAGCAAAGCGATATATCAAGCGGAGGACAATACAAGTAGTGCTACTATACAAGATCTTTAATTGAGTTCTAGAAAGCAAACGTGCACAGAGTAGAGGTGTAAGTACCACAGAAGGGTTTGTTTTTGATAAGACACTACAAGACACGTTGTGTTTAGAAAAGAATAAACTTTGTGTCGTTGCATTATCCCACCCCAGAGTTATTATTATTTTCCCTGTTGTGCTGTACTATATACGTATTCTGTTGTTTTTCATCAGTGAACTTGAGTGAATGCTATAGTTTCTTGGTAAAGCTATCATTCCTTACTGGAAATAACAATCATCTATTCAAAACTAATCCCCCTTAAAAAATGGTCACTACAGCAAATCTAGTTCCGGTTTTGTACAAATATTTTGTCTCCTTCTAACCTGGTCTGCATTATCACATTCTTTCATTCATTCATTACATCATCTTCAGTAACGGCTTTATCCTGGTCAGGGTCACGGTGGATCCAGAGCCTGTGCCATGAACACTCAGCGTGAGGCAGGAATAAAACATTAATGGGATGCTAATCTACAGCCAAATACAGATATATATGAAAAGTTGTGTATTGCCAAAGCGACCCCAGTTTACTTCTTTGGTTTTCAAACACAAATGTAAATAATTTAATATCTGAAAAACATGCCCTATGGAGCACCAAAATGCATCCGGAGATGTCTCTATTTGCAAGTCAATATGTTGCATTGACTCTGTACAGTATATAGTACACACTGTAACAAATCTTGCACTAATATTCAGGTGTTGTATCCTAAGAATTTTGGAGGTGTGGTTTTTAAGAGACAGAAGCTCTTAATGGACAGGTTGTATTTGAGTGAATTTTGTGTTTCTAACCAGCTTGCTTCAGTTACCATTTACAAAATTACATGTGGTAGATTTCTATTAAAAAAAAAACCTATAACCTGCTTATAACATGATGATACATCATCCATGTTTACCCCTTACAGCTCAATCCTAAATTTCTTCATACAAACTCGACCAGCCATACCTGGCCCTTTAGCGCTATTGCTGAGCTGATTGGTGAGTTAGTAATTCCTCTTTACACAGACATGATCAACTTAACTGCATGCTAGTTAAGACTATGAAAGTTTGAAACTTATGTACTTTGAAAATGACACAATTTTGCTTCTCTTTTTGGCTGAAGAATTTCATAATTACTATTATATTACAGATAATGCTTATGACCCAGATGTCCGTGCTAAGCAGTTCTGGATAGATTGGACACACATTAAAAACCTGGACTGCCTCATATTCATGGATAATGGAACAGGAATGACCAGAGCCAAACTGCATAAAATGCTCAGGTAACAGAAAGTGCCATAAGCCATTTGTGACCACACAACCATCATGGCAGGACAATAGTGTTTGGAATGTGCCATTAAAAAAGCTCTATTATTGCATCCAATATACGTCAGTATCCACTTTAGTAGAATTAGCTGTACAGTATACCTGTTCATTCATGCAAATATCTAATCAGCCATAATCAGCCATCTAATCAGACTGGCAGCAGCATACATGCAAATACAGGTCAATCTCTCTAAAGGCTATTTCTCGCTTTCTCTGGCTTGCTACTGGCCCTGAAAGCACAAATAAATTAACTGTCATTAATTACACACAGGTGAGAATCATCATGTGTTACTTGTCAGTTTGACCTGGCTCCTCTCCGTACAAAGCTAGCTACAAACAGGGGGAAAATGTTTTCTCAGTGACTTTGGCTATGGCTTAGTTGTTTCTGCCAGACATGCTGGTTTGTGGATTTCAGAAGTGGCTGTATTTTCCTGTATAGTCTGTAGAGATTATACAGAATGGTGCAAAAAACAAAACAAAAAAAAAACCATCCAGTGAGCGGTAGTTCTGCAGCCAGAAACACCTTGTTGATGAGAGAGGTCAAAGGATGGCCAGACTGGTTTGAGATGAAAAGAAGGCAACTCAAATAACCACTCTTTACAACTGTGGTGAGCAGAAAAGCATTTCAGAAGAAAACACTTGAGGCGGATGGGCTATAACATCAGAGCACCACATTGGGATCCACGCCTGTCTGCCAGGAACAGGAATCAGAGACCACAGTCAGCACAGACGCACTGAAACATGGGGCAGTTGCAAACTGGAAAAAGACCTACTGACATTTTTCTATTGGCTGTTTAGATAATAGCTTTCATGAGCAGGTGTACAGATGTTCCTAATAATATAGTAGTGGATGTTGGGTGTATATATGTTGTTGGTTTCACCTCTTACAGATTCAGAAGCACCATGCTTGCATAATTGATGAAGTACTTATGTCTGAAACTTCCTGTTTCTATGGAAACTTGTACCATGCTGAACTTTTATTGCATCTACCTTGTTAGTACATAAATACACTGTAATGAACCTCTGGATTCTTATCTTGGGTCTTGCATAGAACTGATTTGCTTAAAATAATGAAGGAAAATGCTACAATTAAACTAGCTATAAATGGTAACTCAAGAATGAAATCATTTTACATTCGTTCAATATTTTTTCAGCTTTGGTTACAGTGACAAGAAAGCTGTGAAAGACCATGTTCCGGTCGGTGTCTATGGCAATGGCTTTAAATCAGGTTCCATGCGTCTGGGGAAGGATGCCATCGTCTTCACTAAGACCAGAGACTCAATGAGTGTAGGCCTGCTGTCACAGTCTTACCTGCAGGCCATAAAAGCTCAACAGATCATGGTGCCTATTCTTACCTTCAGGCGGGATGGACATAACCTGTATCCTTACCATAACTTCACTATTACTGCATAAACATCATGAGCAATAAGAATTATAGCAGCATGACTAAAGAAGGAGTTTTATAAGCCATTTGCTGCTTGTGATTTTAACAGCAACTGCAATTAAAACATTGACAAACCTTCTCTTTCCCCCAACCTGACCTCATTCCCTTAGCTAAAAACTATTTATACCTTTGAGAGGCCTTTGAGAAAAGGAGATAAAGCTGATCAGATCTGCTATGGCAAGAGGTGGGGATAACTGCAGGGTCCGAAAGATATAAACAAGACAAAAATTTATAATCTATTGTATGGAAATAGTGCAAATGACACTTTTACTACGTTGATGTACTTGATTATTACAGGACTAGAAACAATTGAAACCTCAGTTAAAATCAGGTCACCTGCTATTGTCATATATAAAAGTTTATTTATAATTGTGTAGTTCATATGACTGAGAATGATGGTTTGATTCTCCAAGAGTGGTGCTAGTCAAATGCATGTCAAGTGTAAGTCATGTACACAGAATGATTTGGGTATTTAATGATCTCTCACAAACAGATGCAATGGTTGAATATTGGTGCTCAACGTTTCTTGTTTGGTAGGGAAGACTTGGATAGCATAATTAAATTAATCTTACCCTTGACTGTTAATGTCCCCAGACCAGAGGATGCAGCCAGTCTAGATGCGATTTTGACACACTCACTGTTTAACACAGAGAAGGAGCTGTTCAATGAGCTGCGTGCCATCAGCACTACCGGACCCACCGGCACGCGCATCATTATCTGGAATCTGCGCATGTGAGCTAGTGGTTTGTCTAATATATGTAGACCAGTTGTTTCTAACTGGGGGAAGGTCTGGGTTTGGTGGGGGGTGTTGATGCTGTGGTTTTGGTCATAAAGAGATTGGTTATTAGAAGATTTATATGGAAGAATGTTCTTCAAAAAGTGTCTTGGGGTCTTGATGCCAAAAAATAGACTTTATTATAAAAGCAACAAAGTCTGAGTTGGTCTAAAGATCAACTGGCATAAGCGATTTTTTATACAGGTTTTTATACCATTCTGAAACGCTGGTCTCATCTGGCTTGATTTTTCCCTCTTTTCATTAAGTCATACCTTGGCCTCGTGCCAACATTAATTAAAAACTCTTCTCTATAATGGTGTCATGGTACAATTAGTCTATTTAAAAAAAAAACCCCACTGCATTCCAAAGAGGTTACATACTTTCCCAACACAGACAGGTACCAGTTTACTGATTTACATTTGGTTACAATCTTTAACATACGATATGGTGGATTAACTAATTTCTTTGATTATAACTTGTTTCTCAATCTTCAAACTTTATACATTGGTTATACATGAGTTGGGTATGCATTGATTGACACAGTGATTGATTAAAATATTCCCTAAGATCAGTGGTTCTTTTTATGCCTTTTATTCCTTTTATTATTGCATTTCCAGCTTCCGAACTCTCACCTTGAACCCTGCACAAGCATTTAAAGAAAAGGAATTCAATGAGCAAATTTACTTTGATTTATATTAGTTGGCAACAACAAGCAAGTTGTGCCTGTTTCTTTAAGAGCCACCTGTAATCAAGAATTACGCACATACACCGATCAGCCATAACATGAAAACCACTGACAGGTGACGTGATTAACAATGATTATGTCATTACAGTGGCACCTGTTGAGGGGTGGGATATATTAGACAGCAAGTGAACAGTCAGTTATTGAAGTTGATGGGCTGGAAGCAGGGAAAATGGGCAAGTGTAAGGATCTGAGTGAGTTTAACAAGGGTCAAATTGTGATGGCTAGACGACTGGGTCAGAGCATCTCCAAAACTTCAGGTCTAGCGGGGTGTTCCCGATATGCAGTGGTTAGTACCTACTAAAAGTGCTCCAAGGAAGGACAATTGCTGAACCAGCAACAGGGTCACGGGCACCCAAGCCTCATTGATGCGTGGAGATTGAATGCTAACCCATCTGGCCTGATCCCACAGAAGAGCTACTGTAGCACACGTTAATGCTGTCTATGATAGAAAGGTCTCAGAACACACAGTGCATCGCAGCATGCTTCATATGGGGCTGCGTAGCCACAGACAGGTCCCAGTGCCCATGCTGATCCTGTCCAGTGCCAGAAGTGCCTATAGTAGTCACATGAGCATCAGAACTGAATCATGGAGTTGGCCTGGTTTGATGAATCACGTTTTCTTTTACATCATGTGGAGGGCCAGGTACATGTGTGCCGCTTACTTGGGGAAGAAATGGCACCAGGGTGCACTATAAGAAGCCGGAGGAGGCAGTGTGATGCTGGTTAATGCTCTGCTGTGAAACCTCAGGTCCTGGCATTCACGTGGATGTTACTTTGACACGTACCACCTACCGAAACATTGATGCAGACCAAGAACATGGCAATGGTATTCCTCAATGGCAGTGGCCTCTTTCAGCAGGATAATGTGTCCTGTCACATTGCAGACATTGCTCAGGAATGGTTTGAGAAACATGACAAAGTGTTCAAGGTGCCTCCAAATTCCCCAACTCTCAATCAGATCACTCGAGCATCTGAGGGATTTACTGGACAAACAAGTCTGATCCATGGAGGCCCCACCTCGCAACTTATAGGACTTAAAGGATCTGCTGCTAAAATTTTGGTGCCAGATACCACAGCACACCTTCAGAGGTCCTGTGGAGTCCATGCCTCGACTGGTTCAGAGCTGTTTTGGTGGCACAAGGAGGACCTACACAATATTAGGCAGGTGGTTTTAATGTTATGGCTGATTGGAGTATATGATAATAATATCTACCCAGGTAGGTATAAATGTTTATCCCCAAACAAAATTAGTTAGCTAGTGTCACGGAAAATACTCATACAAAGCTAGCTAGCAAACATCAGAAAATATCCTATAACAAAAGCTATGTAATTAATGTTAAAAAAATCATTTGAAATCCAACTTAATATTGAACGAAAAGTATGTGTGAGTGTGGGGGGGGGGGGGGGGGGTTGGGGTTTAATTTAGGATCATCTAGGTGACCAATGTATCTGGCCACATTTAATTTAGGTCTTGGGGCAAAGCAGTGTTATATGATAACTTCAGTCACAGTTGAATTTTGCATAATGTCCCAGCCGTAATTTACTTTATATTTTGTATTATATATTAAATTTCATCTTTTTCCATAGTATATTCCTTATATTCATTATTTTGCAGGACTACAAGTGGGGAGACAGAATTCAACTTTGATGCAGATAAATATGATATTCAGATCCGAGCAAATGCTAGTGAGAAAACACGTGAGTGTCGAGCCATGACACCTGAGAGTGACCATTCACTAAGGGTAAGTGCACGTGCTATCACTGGCACTATGAGGAAACAGTTAATTATTATTTTATTTTTCCCTAAAGTTCAAGAAGAAAGATCTTTTCTTGCATTTCCATTTGCAGGCATACAGTAGCATTTTGTATCTGAAGCCACGTATGCAAATCAACATTCGAGGACAAAGAGTGAAAACCCAGCTTATCTCCAAGAGTCTTGCTTACATTGCCAATGACAACTACAGACCGTCATTCCTAGTATCCTTTAGAATATAAGCACAGTCTTGAAATATACCTATTTGATATAATTACTCTACTTTAAACCGCAAGAGTGTTTTAACACAGGGAGCCGGGTGGTACAACTAAGAGCTAGCCCTATGTTTGGGGGTTCACATGTTTAAATTCCAGTGATGCCACAGCCATTCATAGCCTAGATAGAGTAATAGGTCCTCTTAGGCACTAATAGGTAGTCTTCTGTATTTGTTAGCTAATGAATATAGAGTAGTGTGATTAGCACTGTCCTTCTAGAGTTTTGCATGGGCACAAGTCTTTTGCATATAAGAGCTTGGAAAGAATCTTTTAAATTTCCTAGTTAAATTTCAGAGTGCAGGGTTATCCATGTTGCCCAAGAGCAGATAGGGTTAAGGGGCTTGCTTAGGGGGGCCAAACAACAAAAGGTTGAGAGTACCTACTGTTGCCCCACGTAGCTACTAATCTGTATTCCAGGGCCTGAGCCACCATTGCTTTCAGCTGTAATAGAAGAGACTCAGCTATCAGGTGGGAACTAGCTACAGAAAACAAAAACGCGGGTTTAAAAAGTACTTGAAGAGGTATTTTTATACTGCTGATGTGTAGATTGCTGTGTCGGTGGATATTCTTGACACATCTCAAAGGCCAAACGTGTTCGGATCACCTTTGGGTTCAACACCAAAAGCAAGGAGCATTATGGTATTATGATGTACCACAAAAACAGACTCATCAAGGCTTATCATACAGTGAGCTGCCAACGCAAGGTAAAGAGATTCCTTCTTTCTTCAAAGAGTATCTGTAGTTGCTGTTATTAATGAATATATTTTTGACGCGTATCAACCTCTCTATGACATTGCTGTGTTATTGTGTGACTTGGCCTCTTCCTGAACAGGTAGAGAGAAAAGGTGTTGGGATCATCGGTGTGATTGAATGTAATTTCCTTCAACCAACTCATAACAAACAGGACTTTGATGATACAGATAAATACAGGTCCTTAGACCACATAATCTTGGATTCATGTACTTTGTTCCTATTAAAGTTGTAGTTTCTGTTCAGTCTAATGTGTAAATTGATTGGGACTTGAGTCTTTACAATGCGTATATCATCTGTTTGTGTGCAGGAAAACCATGCATAACCTCAGCATCAAGCTGGAAGAGTACTGGAATGAGATCCGCTACAAGCAGAAGAAAGATGACCCAAAATGCACAGTTCCGATAGAGGATACAATGTGAGTGTGGGGATTCAGTTTTGGGTTTAATTTTAATTTATTTACAGTGCGTTTACATTTTGGGGGCAACAATATTGGTGACTTTCTAGGTACTTGCCTCATGGAGGTATACCTTAATTGTGTCATTCTTGGGGTTATCGTCACTGTCAGTATATGTTAAACCATTGCATAATCTCTGTTTAACAGGTTAATTAATTAGAGACCCAGTATTAGATTGTTATCTAGCAAATTTTCTTCTCAACTGAGGAATTACCACACAATAATAAATATAGTATTTACATAAATTTCACAATTTCCAGCATGCCTCAAGAGATTTGTCCATCATGTTTTCCTAAGTTCCATAATGGATACCTTCCATGGATAACCATGGAACAGAATTCTTGGCCATAATGAATATACAGTATGCAATGCTTCCTTTGAATATGGCAAAAAACTAGACCTCTTCTGGAACCTTCCACCTGGGAATGATAAATCCTATTTTAAGACACTTATATTACCTTCTGAATAGGACAGTGTTTTATCTCAGAGGTGCCCACATACTCTTCACAAATATTCTTCACAAATGCACAAATGTTACCTAACACATACAACTTTGCACATTTATAGCTATATAAAGCATAATATAAATAAACATTAAAAAAAAAAAACATTAGAATTACCAATAAGTGCAAAGGTCTCGAGAGGCTTCTCTTCTGATGTTGGTTTGACCTTCCCTGTCTCTCCCTATCCATGTGAAGGAAAATTCCGGATCAAGCCTGGGTGCAGTGCGATAGCTGTCTTAAGTGGAGAAGGCTTCCAGATGGATTCGACTGCAGCCGGCTGCCGGAGAAATGGTTCTGCAACTTGAACCATGACCCACAATTCAGGTGACATCCATAAAACACTTTTACTAAGTGATGTCATTCCTGGACATGGAAAGTTGTTGCTTGGGAGTGTACGAGGGGGATTTGTTGGCTAAATATCATGAAGACTTTCCATTGCCGCGCCAAACAAATACTTCTGTCTCAACATGAAAGTGTCTCTTGCAGAAGGATGCGTCTTGTAAATCCCGGTTTGTGTTTCATTAGAACTGCTTCTGAGAAGCAGCTGAAATGAACCTTTGGAAGCATGCATAGTCTTTTGGAAGAGTGAAAGGATCTTAAGTGTCAGTCAGACATGGCGGGTAGCAAATACACTATATGACCAAAAGTTTACAGACATCTGACCATAATATTCATATTTTTTTGTAAACATCCCATTCCAGATTTAGTGCACATTGCTCTTATAATAACGTCCACTTTTCTAGAAAGGCTTTCCACTAGATGCTGGAGCTCTGAGGATTTGTGATAATTTAGCCACAAGAGCATTAGTGAGGTCAGGCACTGATTTTGGTTGAGGTGGTCTGGGGTACAGTCAGCATTCCAATTTATCCCACAGATGTTCAGTGGGTTTAAGGTCAGGGTTCTGTGCAGTACACTCAAGTTCTTCCACACCAACCTTGGCTAAACATGTCTTCATGGACCTTGATTTGTGCACAGTGGCATTGTCCAGCTGGAGCAGGATTCCAGTGAAGGGTAATTGTAATGCTACATCATACAGAGACACCATGTACAACTGTGTGCATCTAATTTTCCATCCATCCATCCATCCATCCATCCATCCATCCATCCATCCATCCATCCATGTGGGCAACAAATTAGGAAAAGTCTACATATGGTTGTGATGATCAGGTGTCCACAAACCTTTGGCCATATAATGTAGCAAGGTGGAATAGTGCATAAAAGTGGTATACCAGTTATAAGCTACTTGAGTTAAAAGGAACTTCACTATGTGTATCTAAATTCACTACAACTCAGACTGTGTTGTGATAAACACATATGAGGAGATGAATCCTGTTGAGTCTCCCATCAAGTTTCTGCATTTTGTTCAGTCACTACTTTACTGGTCAGTCACTGAAAAGGGGGTGGGTCAGTTGGTTTAGGTAAGCAAATGTTCTGAACTGCAGTGACTTAAGTTCTTTAAGTTTCATTCCTACTACCATGGCTTGGTGGAAACAAACAAAATTGTGGGGGGAAATTATATGCTAAGCAAGACGTGCACCTTTTGGAGTTATATAAGCTATATAAGTTATATAATACCCCTTTACACTGACACTAAGAATTTCACTTACTGAGATTTAGTAGTCTTAGAAAATAATATTACAGTTAATAGCATGCCTGTTGTAGTACGGAACCTGGTATCCCACTTCTAAGTACTTTAACATGACCTTTCCTTCATTGACATTTAATCCATCTCAATCAGGAGTTGTCTGGTGGAGGAGGAACTAGAGGATCAAGAAGAGCAAAAGAAGTCATACCCAAAACCCTTCAAACGCCAGTAAGATAGTCTTACACATATTACCTTATTATATATTGTGCAATCTTACATTGTTAATCTACAGGTTATGGGTCTTAACAGGAAGAGGAACAGTAGGAGTCTACAAGATGATCATGGGCCTGAGGTAAATCATTTTTATATAGAAACAATTTAAAAAACAGCCCAACCCCCTTATGCAAGTCATTTATATGGTGAAGGCTAATGGGAACACGTTTGAACATTTCTGTCCATAGGTATTAGATAGTCCAGTCCTGGAAGCTCCTGTTAATGCCAGACAGCTGAAGAGTTCTGAATTCTGGAAGCCATATCCTGCTGATCTGTTCAGTAATAGTGCACCAAGCCTCAGCGTTTTGTCACCAACTTCTAATGGTTTGTATTTTATTGACCATTGCACCACTGCAGTCATATTTAATTTTCATTGTAAAGTGACTAGCGGAGTGTAAAAACGACTGACTTGGCAAGGCAAAGTGGACATAATGGATATTAATAACGTATTTAGTCATTTGCTTCACTTGTACGTAGTATTTTAAGCAGGGGGTGCACCAAAGACATCTTTTTCTATTAAACATAGTCATTTGTAAGTCGCTTTGGATAAAAGCGTCTGCTAAGTGAATAAATGTAATGTAAATGAAGTGTTTGCGAATGTCAAGACATTTTAAATGCAACGTGCCAATTCAAATACCAAATTTTAAAACACCCTTCAAAATAACATGCATAAGGACCACTGTCTATTAAATACAGAGCTACAACACTTCCATAGACGTTACATCCTAAAAGTATATAGTAAGTTTCAGTGGTTGTAATCAGTGAGAATATTTGCTGTTTTCTAGAGATCAGTGTCTCCTTGGGCTTGCTAGCTCAACAGCATGTAGCTAACATTAGCCTGTTTAATCGAAGTCAATTAAAACTGATCAAGGCCTTTAATTGATATAATATCATTTCCACTGGTTGACAAATGATAAATTCATTAGCTAGATATCCAGGCAAGTAAAACCCCCAGTGTGCTGCCCATTGCCTTGTTTTGGTTGCCTGGAAACCATACTCATTGGGCTAAAAAGTGGTACAGTCACTAATATAATATAGTAACATATGTATGGTGAACTAGCTAGCTAGTTAAGTGCACTGATACAGACTAATACAGAAATGAACGAGTATATGATCATGTAGCATATATTATCATTCCAAATGACGACTTGTGCTTTGCTAAAGTCATTAAGGAGTGGGGTTTCTTTTGGTTGTTGAACCAGAAACTTAAAATAAAAAACTGTCGAGGATAAAACAACCTTTTTAGCCTAAGTCAAAAACTTCAGAGACAGAGAGTTTACTAGATGTCAAAAAGTAAATAAACATTATTGAAAACCAACAAACTGTGACTCTCTGCAGAGAGTCCAACTTGTACATACACAAACATGTCTTTATATACCTCCCTAAAGCAGTAAAATTATCCCTAGGTTTTGCTTTTTAGAACAGACCAATCTCCTACTGCCGTTGCTAATTTTTCATATCCATATGATACCCCACATTTGTGGCACATGTGCAGCCAGTTGTATGTTCTTCAAAGATTTTACCAGCCTGGACTCTCCATCATGGCACATAATTCATCCCATAGCCTCATTTTGGTACCCTTCCCTTGAACTCTTATCTCTCCATGTGTTACTAATTTGCAAGCCCAGGGGGCCAATTCAGACACCCAGTTCGGGAATGTGTCTAATTTACTGCCACAAAGTGAACCTGAGTTTAGACAAACACAAGCTCTTAATTTACTATCATAGAGTGAATCTGCTTTAGACAACCCTAAAGCATCGAATTTACACACTTAGAAGTGAAACTGAGTTTAGACAAACACAGGTTCTTGCTTTACAAACTTAGAAGACCGCCAGTTGGAAGTGGTTTATCGTTTTAGATTTGCCACAGAAAGAAATAAGGCCTACTGTTCAGTAAGACACAGAATTCTTCTAATTCAATCCACACTTATATAACTTGTATAACAGGAATATAACTTGATCAAACATTGTTCTATGGATTTAGATTATGCTTTTAACTATTGATTATACATATAGATTATGCCTTTATACCAATATTGATAATTCGATTATGCTTAAGTAATATTTCTAAATGTTGGTTACATATTCAGTACACTTCATTAACATATCCAAAGGTTAGTTAGACATATTGATTACATCTCATAGATATTTTCTGTATATTTTCTATAAAACTAATAGCTTTGACAATAAAATCTGCTTGTTCCAGGTGCCCAGACTGCTAATTTCTCTACCCCTGATTTCAGACAAATGAACTTTTTAAAGATTTGAATATGTCGTACTATATGAAACTCACAGATTGCATTAGCAGTGTTTAGTCATTAAAAGGCAAAGTTAAAGCAAATACAATAACAACGTGTAATTCTGTTGTTTCCAGAGTTCATAGAACCAGGATGGATGAGTTTTGTATTAACTTTCATTGTCATGTTTCTAGCTCAGACATCACCACTGCCTCTCATTAATCTTACTGCTCTCTCTGACTCACTGAAAAGGTAATCCTATTAGATTAGTACTCATGTATTCTCAACATTTTGCCTAATGAGTGTTTGTGGATCATTCGTCTGTTCTCTCTGCCTGTTAAAGGATTAAAAGGAAACTCTCTACTGCTGAAGAAATGCCTCCAGAAGTGCATCCTATGCATTATACCTCTTTCCCTGGTGGTGGAACAGTCATTCACACACATTCCAGTCTCGCACCAAACAAAGAAGAGTGCAAATGGGAGGGGATGGAAAAGGAGAAAAATGCAAATGCGGACAAACAAGTAAACAACGAGGAGAGAAGTAAGATGGAGAGATTTATGCCGTATCAGGAGCCTGTTCAGGAGGAGGATGAGTGGTATGCTGAAGAGGAATCATCCGCTACAGAAACCCAGTGCTGTATAGCAGAGTTACACTCTATGGAATTGCATGATGATAATGAGGAGGTGTGGAGTATGCAACAGCAGCAGGATGAGTTGATGGAGATGATGAAGCAGACAGCAGAGGAGAGGGACGCATGCAGGGAGGAGCTGGAGCTTCTGCGAGACCACTGCACCGTCCTGGAGGACGAGAGGAGTCAGCTCCTCAGCAAGGTAGAAACGATCATCCTATTACACTTTCGGTTAAGTTCTACATAATACGGCACAAAAATGACAAAAATGGCCGTTTTGATCCAAAACTCCTGGTTAACATTATCCTCGTAGGTGTGTCCAGGAAACATCAGGCATCGCACAGCAAGACACTAAATCTAAACATATTTAAATCTACCTGACAAGCAACATGAAGAGCTGGTTGGGTGAATAATTGGCGTGAATGTCAGCTATGGACATTTTAGTTTTAGGGAGATGTGGTGGCGGATTGGCATCCCATCCAACGTGAATTCTCCCATCTTGCACCCAGTGTTACTGGGATAGGCTCTGGAACCACTGCAACCCTGACCCGTGGTTACTGAAGATGTATGAATGCATCTTAGCTCTACTAAGTTATTAACAACATTAACTATTCAAAATTTTGAAGAAAAAAAAAGTGGTGCTTGAAAGTTTGTGAACTCTGTAGTTTTCTACATTTCTGCATAAATGTGACCTAAAACTGCGGCTGTGGCTCAGTCAGTAGAGCGGGTTGTCCACTAATTCACTAACCGAAGTTTGGTGGTTCGAATCCCGGCCCGTGTGATCCCATGCCGAAGTGTCCTTGGGCAAGACACTGAACACTAAGTTGCCCCCGATGGCAAGCTAGCACCTTGCATGCAGCTCTGCTACCATTGGTGTGTGAGTGTGTCTCATTTGTAAGTCGCTTTGGATAAAAGCGTCTGCTAAATGGATCAATGTACATATAAATAAAACATCATCAGATTTCATACAAGTGTTAAACGTGGATAGAGGGAACTTAACATATGAGAGTAAAATATTATACTTGGTCATTTATTTATTGAGGAAAATGATCCAATATTACATTTCTGTGAGTGGCAAAAGTATGTGAACCCTTGTTTTTAGTATCTGGTGTGACCCACTTGTGCAGCAATAACTGTAGCTAAACGATTCTGGTAACTATTGGTCAGTCCTGCACATCACAATTTTAGCCCGTTCCTCAGTCCAGAACAGCTTCATCTCTGGGATGTTGGTGGGTTTCCTCACATGATCTGCTTGCTTCAGGTCCTTCCAGAACATTTCTATGGGATTAAGGTCTGGACATTGACATGACCATTCCAAAACATGAACTTTATTTTTCTTCAACCATTGTTTGGTAGAAACACTTATTTGTTTAGGGTTGTTGTCTTGCTGCATGACCCACTTTCACTTGAGATTCAGTTCACAGACAGATGTCCTGAAGTTTTCCTTTAGAATTTAATTCATTCTTGCATCAATGATGACAATTCGTCCTGGCCCAAAACCATGATGCTCCCACCATCATGTTTCACAGATGGGACACAGTTCTTGTGCTGGATTGCAGTGTTTTCATTTCTCCAAACATAATGCTTCTTATTTAAACCAAAAAGGAAAATTTTGTTCTCATCCATCTACAAAACGTTTTTCAAATAGCCTTCTGGCTTGTCCACGTGATCTTTAACAAACTGCAGACGGGCGGCAATGTAGTTTTTGGAGAGCAGTGTTTTTCTCCTTGCAACCATGCACACCATTTTTATTCAGTGTTCTCCTGTTGGTGGACTCAACATTAGCCAATGTGAGAGAGGCCTTTAGTTGCTTAGAAGTTACCCTGGGTTCCTTTGTGACCTCACAGACTATTACACTTCTTATTCTTGGAGTGATCTTTATTGGTCTCCAGTCCTCAGGAGGGAAACAATGGTCTTGAATTTCCTCCATTTGTAAACAATCGGTCTGTCTGTGGATTGGTGGAGTCCAAACTCTTTAGGGATGGTTTTGTAACCTTTTCCAGACTGATTATCATCAACAACTCTTTTCTCTGAGATCCTCAGAAATCTCCTTTGTTCAAGCCATGATAAACTTCCACAAACATGTGTAGATCAGACTTTGAGAGATCCCTGTTCTTTAAATAAAACCGGGTGCTCACTCACACCTGATTGTCATCCCATTGATTGAAAACACCTGACTCTAATTTCACTCTAATTAACTGCTAATCCTAGAGGTTCAAATACTTTTGCCACTCATAAATATTTAATATTGGATCATTTACCTCAATAAATAAATGACCAAGTATAATTTTTTTGTCTAATTTGTTTAATTAGGTTCTCTTTGTCTAGTTTTAGGACTTGTGTGAAAATCTGATGATGTTTTAGATCATATTTATGCAGAAAAATTGAAAATTCTACTTTTTCTTTAAATTCACAAACTTTCAAGCAGCACTGTGGCACTTTTCTTTGAGTGTGTTAGGCTGCATGAATAGCAGTTTGAAAAGATGTGCTTGGCTGGCTTCAAGTGTATCAGAGAAAGCACATGTTAGCCTTCACCCTCTCTGGATGGAAGCTGTCATATGATAAGGGAGAGCTGTATGATGGGTGGGACCTGGCAGGTGACCAAATTGGGGAAAATGATTAATGATTTCTGTGTGATACCTTAATTGTTTAAAGACACCAGAACTACTGAATTTTTCAATAGTTATAGAAATGTGTATACTGTGATGCACTATATAGCCAAAAGTATGTGGACACCTCACCTTCACATCCATGCTTGGGTCTTCCTCAAACTGTTGCCATAAGCTGGAAACACACATAATTGTATAGAATGTCTTTGTATGCTGTAGTATTAAGATTTCCCTTCACTGGAACGTCCAGCATGACCTCATGTCCCTGTGCACAAAGCGAGATCCATGAAGACATGGTTTGCCAAGGTTGGAGTGGAAGAACTCGAGTGGCATGACAGCCCCCCGACCTCAACCCCACTGAACACTTTTGGGATGAACTGTGTGCCAGGTTTACTCACCTAATATCAGTGATTGACCTCACTAATGCTCCCTACAGCCACAGTCCAAATCTAGTGGAAAGTCTTCCTAGAAGAGTGGCGGATATTAAGGGAGCCTACATCTAGCATGGGATGTTTAAAAAGCATATACAGGTGTGATTGGCAGGTGTCCACATACTTTTGACCTTGTAGTGTATATAGTTCAAATAGTACAACATTAAAAAAATATATATTATGACATTTTATATGTTCCCCTGTTTTGAAGTTTAGGTTCTGTCCAGACTTTCCACAGAATTTGTTATAGAATGATACCATTTCTGTACACTGAAATATTGAATGTATCATAATAATGTACTGTTGCTAGCTGGAAAGGCTGGAGGAAGAGAAAGCCAGCTTGTCCTCCATGTGTGACCAACTAAAGTGCAAAGAGGAAAGGTTGAAAATAGAGAAGGAAGGAAGGTCAAGAGAAGATGCCCGAAGTGGAGAAGAGAAGCAGAAGCTGAGAAAGCTGCGCCTCAACCTGGGCCACCTGCTGGTCTCCTTCGTTCCCGATCTCGACCTACAGAAGGTGGACTTCAGCAGTGATGTCATTGATGAGCTTCTTGACCAGGTCTTAAAAGAAGTCACTTAAGGTCAAGTCAGGGCTATATTACTTGTCGGGTTTGCTATTTCATCATGGTCAATTAACCATTTTTTCACTGGTTTCACTGTTGGCTTAGCCAAGCTGAGATCATAAAAAAGTTATTTACGACAGTGGCCCAGCCTGGGCTTAGCAGACAGTAACCGTAGTAATAGAATATGTTTCGGAGTCAGTTTTATTGGCCGTTAGTGCCACATACAACTAAGTTGCTTGGTAATATTTATCAAGGCATAATAATTTAATGTGGCACATAATTACTAAAGTGTTTCTATTTATACAAAAATAATTTTCACAATGTTAATTGGTTAAATTGAATATTTTAATCAGTCAAAGTATAATTTTATAATTCACTCACGTATAACCAACATATAAGGTTTGAAAGAGTACATGATTAATCAAAGAAATGAGTTAATCCACTAAAACTTATGTTTAAGAGTGTAACCAAATGTTAATGAGTATATTGGTACCTATAGCTGATGAGAATGTAATCTTTTTATAAAAAGGGAGCTGGCTGTACCATGCCACCATTAAAAACCAGGTAGGGTGGGAGAGTCAAGAAAAACGGGAAAAATGACACTGATGAAATCAGTGTCTTAGAATTGTATAAAAGCATGTACCGAGGATGAGTATACCGGTGGATCTACAGACCAGCTCGGCTTTGTTGTTTGCATAATAAAGTCTATCTTTGGACATCAAGACACCAAGACTCTTAGATTCTTTTTTGCTAAAGAAGATTCTTCTACAGTTACAAATTGATACATTTTGTAATAAATAATATCGTTGTAATATTAATAAGAATTCTTGTTACTGTTTTACACATACACAGTCGCACACTACGGACAATTTAGAGAGGCCAATCAGCCTACAACGCATGGGGGATGAAACCGGAGGAAACCCCTGAAGCATGTGGAGAGCATGCAAGCTCGGCACACACAGGGCGGTGGCAGGAACTTAACCCCCAACCCTGGGGGTGTGAGGCAAATGTTCTATCCATTAAGCCACCAATCCCCTCCGAGCCATCTATTGAACAGAAATAAACTCAAACTGTTTTACGTGTGATTATTAAGTGTTAGTCGTTTCTGCATTGGATTTTTTAAATGCTGTATTCTGTTTTAACCCATTTTGAGTCCTTCAATCAGTCAATCTTTCTGCAAGAACTTTCTCACACTCTATGTTCACCTTGTTAAAGTTTTTTTGTTTTTTTTACAGCTCAACACTAATAAAAACAGCCCATCCTTTCAGTGTCAAATCCTCAAACACCCCCCCCCCCATCACTACCATGCATGCCACCCAAGCCTAAACTAAAAGTCAACATATGACCTTAGCATCAGATTACATCATCAGATCCTTGAGGCTTTCTCATCTGCCCTCCGTGTCAAAACACTGGAAAGGAGACTTTGCTGATCTCTAACAAGGATATTAATAGGTAGCTGTGAGGAGACTGGAATGGTACGTGTGTTTCTGAGTAAATTTGTGCTGCCAAAGACATTGGAGAGAGGTCTGCTTTGGCAGTGTTGCTGAATTACAAAGGTCAGTTATAAATGCTTAAGGACTAGCCTGAATGTTTGGGGGTTAGGGGTAAAATAACTGTAGCTACTGTTTCCTGAGAGGTTCTAAGCTGATGAGAAATACATTAGGGTTTGGATACTTAAACTTATCAACCTATTGTTTACTTTCCTGATTTGCTCTAACAGAGGTACATTTTAATGTACAATGGATATAAAAAAAAGTCCACACACCCCTGTTAAAATGGCCATTTTTTTGAAGCACCTGTTGATTTGGCACATCTTGACTTGGCAATATTTTCCTACTCTTTCTTGCAAAAACATTCTAGAGACATCAAATGGCATGTGAGGGCATCTCATGTGCACATTTAGTTTGATTCAGGTTGATTTAGTTGATTCAGATCTTCTATTTGATTTGGATGTACAGTCCCCTCTGAAACTATTGGAACTGCAAGGCCAATCCATTTATTTATTTATTTATTGCTGTAGACTGAAGACATTGGGCTTGAGATCAAAAGATGAATACGATAAGAGAGTTTAGAATGTTAGCTTTGATTTCCTGGTATTTATATGTAGAGGGGTTAAATAACTTGTTGATGATGGTCTTCACAGTGCTCCATGGTACATCTAGTGTTTTGGAAAGTCTTTTATAGCACTCTCCTGATCGATATCTTCTGACAAGTAAGATACCGTGCATGAAACTGTTTAAACTGTTTAAACTGTTTGCAGACCATGGCTTCAGCAGGCCGATGAAACCAAGAAGATGTGAAGAAAATCCTTCAGAAACAGATTATCTTTACTGGGGTTAAACAGTCATTTCATTGATGACAGCTGTATGATAAGAACTTTCAAACATGAGATTGAATGTGATTGGTTCATTCCGAACACAGTCACATCCCCACGTGAATAAGGGTGAGCACAATTATGCAGCCAGGTTATTGAAGCTTTGTTTTTCTTCTATTTTCCCCCTAAAATGTTTCTGATTGTTGTCATTTTTATACGTTGTAATTTCACTTTGAGGGTGAGAAAAGTTCTGACATGATTCATTTTCGTTTCATTTGTTTTACTTCACAAAAACCTGCCATTTGAACAGGGGTGTGTAGACTTTTTTTTTTTTTAAATATATATATCCACTGTCAATTAACCACGTATATATTTTAAAACACAAAAATACGCTGTGGTCCCACTATTGTGGGTAATGTACGAAATAATTTACCAAAGTAAAAAATAGTGACAATTTTTGAAAAAGTTAATAAAGAAATAAATAATTTCTCAACTGAAGATCACATTCAGGATGGTTTTTATGTTGTTTTTATTAAATACCACCTATTGTATGAAGGACCAAACTGGTATATTATGTACTTTTCCTTTGGTCATCGTACTGTATATATGTATTTATTAAATGTATTTATTTATTTATTAACATTTCTATACAAATATTTAAACATTTTAACACTATATTTGTGCATGACATCATCAATGTGATAATGAGATGTATTTATACACACTCACAATGTACACTACAGACCCCTAGTGGATAGTACTGGTACTACCTGGGGCCGTCAATATAGTACTTAACTACTGTATAAAATAATTAAACGTTACTTACTTGTGTTAGTTCAAGTATGTTAGTTTGAGTTATCAAAAATATATTTTTTGTGCATTTTCATGAAGACTTTAATGTGTATAATAAAGTACGTGCACGGTTTTTTTTTTGCTTTAAACACAGGTATTCTGCAACAGTTTTAAACGTTTTTAAATTGTATTATAAGGCCCTTCAAGTATACAGTATTATATGATTCTATGAACATGATGGTGTCAAAAGAAGTCAAGTAAAAGAAAAAGCACATTCATTTTAAACTACTCAATAAAGTAATAAACTATTCAGTTACAGTAATGAGAGTATTTTTCTAATTCAGTACAAAGACTATTAGGTCCACATTAATGTATTATTTGTCTTTTATTATTATTATTATTATTATTATTATTATTATTATTAGTCTTTTATTACTATGTTCATCGGTTTCATTTGAAAACTTTAAACTCTGCAAATGGACTGCAATACTTTACCCAGGACTTGTTGCCTTTAAATGTGCTTAATAAAGATGAATAAAACTAGCTCTGTCTTTGGCCTGGGAACAAAAAGCCTTCCTAAAGTGACCAGATGGTGGCGCTCAGTCCTAACAAACTCCTCATCATTCTATTGAAAACAATGGAAACAGTGGTGGTGTATACAAAACATTCAAATGTGCCTTTGCATCTTCTAGTGAGATTATTTTTCCTCTAAAAAAAGGTTTATAAAACATGTACAAATTTCTAAGAAATGGTAAACAGGCCCCACATATTTAGTTGACCCTGCGGGTGAACTCTGTCTCTGATATTACAGAACTGGAAGTCAAGTTGAAGAATTTGAAAGGCCTGGCAGTAGGGCAGCTTTTCATGAAACCACTAATTTCTGACTAATGGGATTGAATTATTTGATGTGGACAGTACTGGGTTACCTGCAAGGACACAATAAATGAGGCCTGGTTCTACGTCTTTATGGCTATATGAGCTGGCCAAATCCGAGCAGAGAGCAGGGACGAGGGCTGGGTTGCCGTAATGAAGATACAAAGGAGCACATTTTTGCCTCCACTTCCTGTATACTATTTCTGTCTTCAGTCCACACAGGTAATGTTACCAGAAAAGAGTGAGGTGTGTGCTTGTGTGTGTGTCGACTGGGGAAGGATTGATATCACATACTGTAGCTCCATGTTGACTCCTCCGCTGCACATGAAAGAAAATTCAGATTGGATGCTAAGGTCAAACGCTATTCTGGTTATTCTCACATTTTAAACCTTACAGTGACTATGTGTTATACACTATCATTTCTATCTAAATGTTACTTTTGAATGTCCATACTTCATTAATAGGACTGTTGGCCACAGCTGTCAAGACCAAGTCAAAGTCCAAGACCAGGACTTAGCAAGCTCGAATAAAGGTTTAAGAGTTTTAAGCTGGTTAAGGTCAAGTCACTGTACAGCTCAGCTCAACCACACTCAAGCCAACCAGGATGGCCAGGAACCTTAGGGTGATTCTTGATGACAGCTTGATGTTTACAGACCACATCTCAACAACTGCATGGTACTGTAGGTTCATCCTGCAAAACATCAAGAAAATCAGACCCTACCTCACCGAACATGTTAAACAGATACTAGTCCAGGCTCTTGTTATCTCAAAACTGGACTACTGCAACTCTCTACTTTCAGGCCTCCCGGCCAGCTCCATCAAACCCCTTCAGATGATTCAGAATGCTGCAGCACGCCTCATCTTCAACCAGCCCAAGAGAACCCATGTCACACCCCTCTTCATCTCCCTCCACTGGCTTCCTGAAGCTGCCTGCATCAAATTCAAGGCCTTGATGCTCACCTACAAGACCTTGTCTGGAACAGCACCCTCCTACCTCAACTCTCTCCTGAAGGCTTACGTTCCCTCACGCAATCTGCGATCAATCAACGACCGACGCTTAGTAGTTCCTACTTAGTGTGGCTCAAGGTCCCTTTCAAGAACATCAAACTAACTGTTCCTCAGTGGTGGAATGAACTTCCAACCTCAATCCGGACTGCAGAATCTCTCACCATATACAAAAAACAACTAAAGACCCGCCTCTTCCATGAACACCTAACCAACTCATAAAAATAAATAAATAAATAAATAATAATAATTTAAAACATTTGCTCCTACACCTCCACTCTGCACACTTTTCTTCTTCTGGAACTTAATTAAAGATCTTGTATAGTAGCATTACTTGTATTGTGCTCTCCTTGATATATCGCTTTGCTTGTATCTCTCATTTGTAAGTCACTTTGGATAAAAGCATCTGCTAAATGAATAAATGTAATGTAATGTAAGTTAAGACCAAATCAGAACAGAGACAGGAAATTTTTTTCAAGCCTTTAGTTCAACTAGTTGGCTTTATTCATTTATTGTGCATTGTTTTCTAAAAGACAGAATTAGTCCAGGAAAAAAATAAAATAAGTCCAGGACAAGTCCAAATACAGATGTGGATAAGTCCAGGACAAGTCAAATTACGAATACAGAGAAGTCCAGGACAACTCCAAGTACAAATACAGATAAGTCCAGGACAAGTCCAAGTACAAATACAGATAAGTCCAGGACAAGTCCAAGTACAAGTACAAATACAGATAAGTCCTGGACAAGTCCAAATACAAATGTAGATAAGTCCTGGACAAGTCCAAATACAAATGTGGATAAGTCCAGGACAAGTCCAAATACAAATGTAGGTAAGTTCAGGACAAGTCCAAATACAAATGTAGATAAGTCCAGGACAAGTCCAAGTACAAGTACAGATAAGTCCAGGACAAGTTCAAATACAAATGTAGATAAGTACAGGACAAGTCCAAGTACAAATACAGATAAGTCCTGGACAAGTCCAAATACAAATGTAGATAAGTACAGGACAAGTCCAAATACAAATGTAGATAAGTACAGGACAAGTCCAAATACAAATGTAGATAAGTCCTGTACAAGTCCAAATACAAATGTAGATAAGTCCAGGACAAGTCCAAATACAAATGTAGATAAGTCCAGGACAAGTCCAAGTACAAATACAGATAAGTCCTGGACAAGTCCAAGTACAAATACAGATAAGTCCAGGACAAGTCCAAGTACAAATGCAGATAAGTCCAGGACAAGTCCAAGTCAATCCAGAAAATGTCTTGAGACCAGAAATGCTGCCCTGCAGCCCTACTTATTATTATAAGCATCCGGAATGATAGTACATCTGGTGTCCTGCAAGCAGTTACTGAAGATGAATAAATGATTTCACCATGATATATCATCCATATTTGTCAGTGCAATCTTGTGAAGTTTGTGTGTTGGCCTCCTGTTTTACGATTCTAGAAATGACTAGAAACTTGAACTTCATTCCTATATGAATGGACAATGACAAAAGTTTTACAGAACATTGCACAAGCATTGTAGTAAGCAATGACACATACAGTGCATGATGACTGTGTCCAAATACGTACTTCTTACACCAGTGCACGCTCAGTGACTCAAGGGTTGACACGCCCTAGGCCCTTATATTGTTCATGACGTCAAAGTGTTGATGGACCACACGACCTGGGTGCCATTTAAGGAGGAGGTACACGGAAACCATGAGCCATTTTAAGAAGATAAATGAGGACAGGAACAGCATTACAATAAAGAAACAGATGGACATTTGGGACTATATGAATCTCAACATGACTGAAAAGAAAGATGAAGTGTCGCAAGTGTCCGTTCTCAATACATGAAAACAGTGACAGCTTGGATAACACCTTGCTGATATTACTCTACAGTTATTTAAACTTTCTCACCTGCCAGCCATTCTAAATGACTTATTCATTATACCTGACAATACAGAAGACCTAATCTCAGCTCTACTGAATGGAGACTCCAGGATTTATTCCAAATCATAAAGTCAAGTCCTGTGCAGAAGAGTTTGGCCCATGGTGGTGGAACACTGATAAAACCACATCAGAGTCTAGGCAGCTCATTCAGGCTACACAAGTGCAAACTCTTCTGCTTTAGCTTAGCTAAACGTGGAGAAGGCACTTGACAAAGATGACCTGTGAGAGCCTCTCAGGCCTTCCAGCATCATGATGTAACTCTGCTATTATATATATATATATATATATATATATATATATATATATATATATATATATATATAAGGCTACAGAGGCTCTTGAACATGTCCTTGAAATCATGTCCAAAACAAGTGAAGATATCTTTCCCAAGTGTATTTCTGAACACAACAGCATGGCCCACTGAGCATGGCCCAGTACCACTACCATCCTTAGCTTGATCTGCTTTTGGAGATAACAGCAGCGGCTATGACTGATATTAGACTGGAGCTTGAACACTGTCAAATGCACAGATTTTATTTTTGCAACTATTACTGGCGTATTTTTAAGATAGCAGCCATTAGACGTGCTGTAGATGTTTGTTTAGAGTCCACTTGCAGACTAAGAAAAAACACCATAATTGGCATTTGCATGTTCTAATTACTGTTGCATTGAACATGTATCCAGTCTTGTACCACATCTGGAAAGCAAGATAGAACTGATTTATCTCTTTAATCTGGATTGCAAATTACAGCTGAAGAAATAATCGGATGTATTTGTTAAGAATGTAGTTGACTCTGCTTTTAAATGGTTTGCACTTATATAGCGCTTTTATCCAAAGAGCTTTACACTGTATCTCAATCACCCGTTCACTCATACTCACACACCAATGGTAGCAGAGCTGCCATGCAAGGTGTTAGCTTGCCATCAGGAGCAACTTGGGGTTCAGTGTCTTGCCCAAGGACACTTCGATATGTGGAGTCACATGGGCCGGGAATCAAACCACCAATCCTACGATTAGTGGACAACCCACTCTACCGACTGAGCCACAGCCACCCATGTTATCTACATTGGTGGTTGTACTGTAGGAGTTATACAGGTAGTTTACTAGTGAAGGAGGAAGAACGTTGATGCACACAGAATGACGATTAAATTACTTTAATCGAATTTGAAAGCAGAGATGAATATATGGCTTAAACCTGATTAAATGTGTGTGTGTGTGTGTGTGTGTGTGTGTGTGTTTTAAATTCAGACTTAATACTTAAATTCATATTTGAGACTTAAATTCCTATGTGAACTGCCTAAGCCAAAAGGTATTTCTGTGGTTATACATCTCATCACAACCTGAACTCAGAAGAAACAGATTTGAGATTTGTGCCACTTGAACTGTGTGATGAATACAGCCTTAAAATTTCTCCCAAACAGGACACAGACTGAGCTCTGTCGATTAGACTACTGTCTGGGTGCATCAGTTATTGACTGAAAAGAAAGCCACACACATCCACCCACCCACCCACACACACACACACCCACCCACACACACACACACACACACACACACACACACACACACTATTGATTGGTAGATTAGACGGCTACTGAGGGAAGCTGAGAGCTCTGAAATTGCAGGCTTCTTTAAATGTCTTTAAATAGCTCAGTCTAGGAGTGAGAGAATTGTTTACAGAACTCCTACCACAGGCTGTGTCACAAATTCATCACATTAAACACCTTGTTGTTTGCGACACCTAAAGTGAATTATGAATTCATGAAAAACATGAAAGCCAAGACAGTCATGGCTGTGTGTTCTCTTGAAGGACATCATCACTTCTCTGTGTAGAGATTATAACCACATCATACGCTAATATGATGTGTATTAGAGATAAATTATTTCTCTTTACAGTTCTCTCTTCCATGTTTGGCTTGTGCTTATACTTTGATATACCACAAAAGACTGAATGTTGTTTTTTATTTTTTAAAGCTAAATTCTTTACCTCATTTTTCTCAGGCATTGCACTGCCACCAATTCTCAATGGAGAGGATGAGTGAACTGGCCCCGCCCCCTCTTCCTCCACCTCCTCCTGCTGCTCCTCCTCCTGATCCTCCTGATCCTCCTCCTCTCCCACATTACAGGCACTGAAATGTTAACTCTTTCCTCACAAGGTCTTTTGTCACCTTCACATTCTCGCAATATAGGCACCGGAAGCTATTGATTTCTTCAACTGTCCTTCCTTCTCGCTTTATATTTCAATAGGGATGAGAAAATTCATTACTGTTTGAGCAATTCAGAATCAAGGCACAAAACGTCTGCGTGTTTTCACTGGAAAATTTCGTCAGTATCAAACATTCGTTCTTCAGTAGCCACTTTATCTCACTCTAGGGTCATGGTGGCTTCAGAACCTATACCAGGAATACAGGAACACACCCTGGAGTCCATCACATGGTATCATGCACACACACAAATTCACACGCTTAATCATTTCAGCATAGTCCGTCTAATTTATTACCATGTAATGCTGTAAGGAACTACCTATACAATATGAATATAACATTGACTATATTTACATGGACAGCAGTAATCTAATTATTGACCTTGAGTAAGATAATAATGTGATTAAGGTGTTTACATGAGTCGCTTTTAGAATACTCCTTTCATGTACCCGTTTTACATGTTTTAGTACATAATCAGATTAACAGGCACACTTCATTACGTCACTATGCCACGCAATCCAACGTCCCTCCAGAATTTCACATATCGACATACAGTTTGTCTTCGTTATGGTACCGTATACAGTTTTGGGTGTTTTTTTAGCTAAAATTTTACGACAACTTCAAATGCGGTTAATTTATCACCGATTGTCCTGTTTTCATGATAAAAATGATATTATGTTTTTAGTTGCACTAAATGGACATCCTTGAAAAACAATGATAATCTATAATGTTATAGCAGATAAGTGTGCAAACCTTAAAATGTGCACAGAATCGATTTATAACCATATTACTGAATACTGAATAAAATTTAATTGGATCTGGAAGCTCATTGAAGATTCCTGTTATTGGTTTTTAATGCATTTTCAAGGAATTAGGACAGATGGAATTTATTCCATTTATTTGTCCTGTGTATTTACTGTTCAGTGTATTTATTTGTCCTGTATATTTACTGTTCAGTGTATTTATTTGTCCTGTATATTTACTGTTCAGTGTATTTACTGTTCAATGTATTTATTTGTCCTGTATATTTACTGTTCAGTGTATTTCTTTGTCCTGTGTATTTACTGTTCAGTGTATTTATTTGTCCTGTATATTTACTGTTCAGTGTATTTACTGTCCTGAATATTTATTTGTCCTGTGTATTTACTGTCCTGTGTATTTACTGTTCAGTGTATTAAATTGTAACCCAGTAAGTGTCAGTACTACTGCACACTGCACTAACACTGTAAGACTCAGTACTACTGCACACTGCACTAACACTGTAAGACTCAGTACTACTGCACACTGCACTAACCCTGTAAGATTTAGTACTACTACACACTGCACTAACCCTGTAAGACTCAGTACTACTGCACACTGCGATAACCCAGTAAGACTCAGTACTACTGCACACTGCACTAACCCAGTAAGATTCAGTACTACTCCACACTGTTCTAACCCAGTAAGAATCAGTACTACTGCACACTGCACTAACCCTGTAAGACTCAGTACTACTGCACACTGCACTAACCCAGTAACACTCAGTACTACTGCACACTGCACTAACCCAGTAAGATTCAGTACTACTGCACTAACCCAGTAACATTCAGTACTACTACACACTGCACTAACCCAGTAACATTCAGTACTACTACACACTGTACTAACCCAGTAAGACTCAGTACTACTGCACACTGCACTAACCCTGTAAGATTCAGTGCTACTACACACTGCACTAACCCAGTAAGACTCAGTACTACTGCACACTGCACTAACCCTGTAAGACTCAGTACTACAACACAATACTAACCCAGTAAGATTCAGTACTACTCCACACTGTTCTAACCCAGTAAGAATCAGTACTATTGCACACTGAACTAACCCAGTAAGATTCAGTACTACTGCACTAACCCTGTAACATTCAGTACTACTACACACTGCACTAACCCAGTAACATTCAGTACTACTACACACTGTACTAACCCAGTAAGACTCAGTACTACTGCACACTGCACTAACCCAGTAAAACTCAGTATATCTGCACACTGCACTAACCCTGTAAGACTCAGTACTACTGCACACTGCACTAACCCAGTAAGGCTCAGTACAACTGCACACTGCACTAACCCAGTAAGACTAAGTACTACCGCACACTGCAGTAACCCAGTAAGATTCAATAATAGTGCACTCTGAACTAACCCAGTAAGGTTCAGTGCTGGTGCCCACTGAACTAACCCAGTAAGGTACAGTACTGGTGCACACTGCACTAACCCAGTAAGGTACAGTACTACTGCACACTGCACTAACCTGGTAAGACTCAGTACTACTCCACACTGTTCTAACCCAGTAAGAATCAGTACTACTGCACACTGCACTAACCCTGTAAGACTCAGTACTACTGCACACTGCACTAACTCAGTAAGACTCAGTACTACTGCACACTGAACTAACCCAGTAAGATTCAGTACTAATGCACTAACCCAGTAAGATTCAGAACTACTGCACACTGCACTAACCCTGTAAGACTCAGTACTACTGCACGCTGCACTAACCCAGTAAGATTCAGTACTCCTCCACACTGCACTAACCCAGTAAGACTCAGTACTACTGCACACTGCACTAACCCAGTAAGATTCAGTACTACTGCACACTGAACTAACCCAGTAAGATTCAGTACTACTGCACTAACCCAGTAAGATTCAGAACTACTGCACTAACCCAGTACGACTCAGTACTACTGCAC
>JAFFST010054169.1:96004-112965 GCA_022414735.1 Noturus placidus
AATGCACTCTGAACTAACCCAGTAAGATTCAGTGCTGGTGCACACTGAACTAACCCAGTAAGATTCAGTACTACTGCACACTGCACTAACCCAGTAAGATTCAGTACTACAGCACACTGCACTAACCAGTAAGATTCAGTACTACTGCACACTGCACTAACCCAGTAAGACTCAGTACTACTGCACACTGCACTAACCCAGTAAGACTCAGTAATACTGCACACTGCACTAACCCAGTAAGACTCAGTACTACTGCACACTGCACTAACCCAGTAAGATTCAGTACTACTGCACACTGCACTAACCCTGTAAGACTCAGTACTTCTGCACGCTGCACTAACCCAGTAAGATTCAGTACTCCTCCACACTGCACTAACCCAGTAAGAATCAGTACTACTCCACACTGCACTAACCCAGTAAGACTCAGTAATACTGTACACTGCACTAACCCAGTAAGACTCAGTACTACTGCACACTGCACTAACCCAGTAAGACTCAGTACTACTGCACACTGCACTAACCCAGAAAGACTCAGTACTACTGTACACTGTACTAACCCAGAAACACTCAGTACTACTGTACACTGCACTAACCCAGTAAGACTCAGAATTACTGCTTACTGCACTAACCTGGTAAGACTCGGTACTACTCCACACTGCACTAACCCAGTAAGATTCAGTACTAATGCACACTGAACTAACCCAGTAAGATTCAGTACTACTGCACACTGAACTAACCCAGTAAGATTCAGTACTACTGCTCTAAACCAGTAAGATTCAGAACTACTGCACTAACCCAGTACGACTCAGTACTACTGCACACTGCACTAACTCAGTAAGACTCAGTACTACTGCACACTGAACTAACCCAGTAAGATTCAGTACTATTGCACTAACCCAGTAAGATTCAGAGCTACTGCACTAACCCAGTACGACTCAGTACTACTGCACACTGAACTAACCCAGTAAGATTCAGTACTACTGCACTAACCCAGTAAGACGCAGTACTACTGCACACTGCACTAAGCTTGTAAGACGCAGTACTACTGCACACTGCACTAAGCCTGTAAGATTCAGTACTACTGCACACTGCACTAACCCAGTAAGACTCAGTACTACTGCACACTGCACTGACCCTGTAAGACTCAGTACTACTGCACATTGCACTAACCCTGTAATATTCAGAACTACAACACAATACTAACCCAGTAAGATTCAGTACTACTCCACACTGCACTAACCCAGTAAGACTCATTACTACTGCACACTGAACTAACCCAGTAAGATTCAGTACTACTGCACTAACCGAGTAGGACTCAGTACTACTGCACACTGAACTAAGCCAGTAAGATTCAGTACTACTGCACACTGCACTAACCCAGTAAGATTCAGTATTACTGCACTAACCCAGTAAGATTCAGAACTACTCCACACTGCACTAACCCTGTAAGATTCGGTACTACTGCACACTGCACTAACCCAGTAATATTCAATACTACTGCACACTGCACTAACCCAGTAATATTCAGTACTACTGCACACTGCACTAACCCTGTAAGATTCAGTACTACTGCACTAACCCAGTAACATTCAGTACTACTACACACTGCACTAACCCAGTAACAGTAACTAACCCAGTAAGATTCAGTACTACTGAACTAACCCAGTAAGATTCAGTACTACTGCACTAACCCAGTAAGATTCAGAACTACTGCACTAACCCAGTACGACTCAGTACTACTGCACACTGCACTAACCCAGTAATATTCAGTACTACTGCACACTGCACTAACCCAGTAAGGTTCAGTACTACTCCACACTGCACTAACCCAGTAAGGTTCAGTACTACTCCACACTGCACTAATCCAGTAGGATTCAGTACTACTCCACACTGCACTAACCCAGTAAGGTTCAGTACTACTGCACACTGCACTAACCCTGCAAGATTCGGTACTACTGTACACTGCACTAACCCAGTAATATTCAGTACTACTGCACACTGCACTAACCCAGTAATATTCAGTACTACTACACACTGCACTAACCCTGTAAGATTCGGTACTACTCCACACTGCACTAACCCAGTAATATTCAGTACTACTGCACACTGCACTAACCCAGTAATATTCAGTACTACTCCACACTGCACTAACACAGTAAGATTCAGTACTACTGCACACTGCACTAACCCTGTAAGATTCAGTACCACTCCACACTGCACTAACCCTGTAAGATTCGGTACTACTCCACACTGCACTAACACAGTAAGATTCAGTACTACTGCACACTGCACTAACACAGTAAGATTCAGTACTACTCCACACTTCACTACTATTGCTGCTGTACTTGTGCTGCTGCATTATACAATAACTTACAGTTTACAGTCCATGTTTAACATTTACAGTCCATGTTCTGTGTATCTATTGTCCTGTGTTTTTACTGTCTTGTGTATTTATTGCTTTCTTTGAAGGCGGCTTCATCAGCCAATCAGTGTTGTTTGCAAGACTTGTCTCAGCATTGCTAGTGTAAGTCACATGACATGTAGTAAGCTCATATACTCAGGTATTTGGCTCAAATGAATCCGTCATTAAGCTTATCTGGCCACACTCAGAACTCGATCTTTTTGTCGAGTTATTTTAATATCTCCGTGGGTAATCGTCGACATTTCGACCGAGAATTCCCCTCGATTTAATCAAACATTTCAGATTAACCTTTGACCTATTTCAAGGCAAACTGCAGGGCAAAACTTGTTTGTTTTACGTGGTAAGGTAAAAGTCTGTTTGCAACATCTGCTTGCTGCTTCATCTTACTGTCACACATCTGCCTACACCTCCCAGCTGTCATTCCTTGTCCTTTCTTCCTTTCCTCACTCCTCAACTCTCAAGGCTTACTAGCATAGCTGTCAGTTTTCATGCCTCTTAATTGCGACATGTCTAATGGGGAACAGAACAGGATGGGTAAAATGCTCTATATTAGATATCAGTTCTCAGAGATTAAATTAACACTTCACATTGGAATGGGTCAGAATTTAAAAGTTAGGCCAGACGTTCCACTTTCATCTCTCATATCGGGGTCTGTGTCCCATTGTTCCTAAATCCACACCTCCCCCTTCTCCTCTCTCTCTCTTTCTCTCTCTCTCTCTCTCTCTCTCTCTCTCTCTCTCTCTCCCTTTTGCAGCCCCCAGTTCACCCCCTCTTTTTTCTCTCTCCTTCTCTGTTCCCTCTGTTTCTCCAGGCTTGAGTTGGAAAACCCAGATGAGAGGATGGATACCATCCCACCCAACCCCCCTCCTGTTCTCACTTTTCCTCCCGCCCCCCTCGTCTTCTGGCTTTTTTTTCTCTCCCTCTCTGAGAAACTGTGAGAGAGGGAGAAGAGCAGGGAGAAAGTGGGAGCAGTGGTGACCCCAAAGCCCCAGTAGGAGAGAGAGAGAGAGAGAGAGACAGAGAGAGAGACAGAGAAAGAGACAGAGAAAGACACACAGAGAGAGAGACAGAGACACAGCGAGAGAGAGACACAGAGAGAGACAGAGAGAGAGACAGAGAGACACAGAGAGAGAGAGACAGAGAAAGAGAGCGACACAGAGAGAGTGTGTGTGTGTGAGTGTGTGTGTGTGTGTGTGAGTGTGTATGTGTGTGTTGGGAAGAAGGGGGGGGGGGCGTGCGCCTTGTTTGTAGCTTGTCAGCAATTGCCTGAGACAAGCCTCCCCCTGCATGTGTGAAAGCTACTTGGCGTGAATGCCTGGACCGTACCAAGTGCAGTGAAACGACAGGGGGGGACGGCGGCAAGAGAAACAGATCAGACCGGAGACAATAGGCCCCTCAAGTGTTCCCCCTAAGTTGCTTTGATGTTGTCCTAGCGTCTCGATGCTGAAGGGGACCGAGGATCGTAGGGAAGAGAAACCCTTTGTGTGGATGTGTGTGTGCACTTTTTTCCCTTCTACTTATTCTACTTCTTCTTCTTCTTCTTCTTCTTCTTCTCCTCCGGGCCGGCGTGGACAAAGGGGAGGGGGACAAAAGCTCGGGGAGAAATAGCTGAGGAGACAAACGATGAAAACCCGAACGGTCCCGTTCAGGTTTTTGTGCCGGCTCTGCGTGTGAGAGGGGCCGAAGAGAAAGGGAGAGAAGCGAGAGAAAGAGGAGGAGAAGCAGCAGGCTCACAGCGGGCTGAAAGAGAGAGAGAGAGAGAGAGAGAGAGAGGGGGAGAGAGAGAGAGAGAGGGTGAGTAGGCTGTGTCTTTTTCTTCAATGCCAGCTCTCTTTTTTCTTTTCTTCCTCTTTTCTTGTCTTTGAGGGGTAGAGGGTTGAGGGGGTGTTGGGATGAGGAGAGGGAGGACTTTAATGGGGACTCAAGTTAAAGAGTGTGTGTGTGTGTGTGTGTGTGTGTGTGTGTGTGTGTGTGTGTGTGTGTGTGTGTGTTTATGTATGATGGATGATATTTGAAAGATATGGACCTGGTGTGTGGCTGTAGTGTTGCTTCTTTCTCTTCCTGTGTGGCAGATTTATCGCTCTTGGCAGCAGGTGACTTGCAGTGATTGTGGCAGTGTGTGTGTGTGTGTGTGTTTTGCGGTGGGGGTGGTTCTATTCTGCCTGGGGGGGCTCTATGTCTGTACCCAGCATGGCGGTTGCAGTTTGCTTTCACTCCACCAGCTGTTCTGAAACCTGCAGTGGTTCTCTCTCTCTCTCTCTCTCTCTCTCTCTCTCACACACACACACACACTCATTCTGACTGTCTGAAAGGTTCACCCATCATCTCGTCATCTCTAGCCTGTCATTAGAAAAACAACACACAGACATACATTCAGTCTACTGTCCGATCAATCTGAGTGAAACTGCTCAGACGCGTTACCGTATCTGATGTGAGTGAACCCGAAGAAGTAACCCATGAGAAGCAGAACGAAGGAAAGTGTATCGTTCTGGAGCCTCCTACATCAACAAATATTACAACGTAGAAATATTACACCGAGGAACTGAAGGTGTATTATAAATCTGTTTATGAATTATTCTGCATCATTACTATATTACTCACCCGAGTCCTGAGGTTTGCTTTCTGTAGCTGTTCACATGCACTGAGCACTTTATCATGAATAAAACACTTAGTTTTCCCTCCAAACATATGTCTCCAATTGTGTGTGGACAGGACTCCTCATATTAACCCATGTGGTCAAACATACGACTAACAGGGTCTAACGGGCTACAGAAGAAGAAGCATCGATTTTAGCTTTAAAGTTGGCATGGATAGATTTTAAATCAAAATATCCGGACACTTTCTGGAGTGAAATTCTGTTCACTTCACTTTCTGGAAGCTAAAAAAAAAGAAATATCTGCTCATCTGGGGCAACTCGGTTTTCATAAATGGTAGAAATAAATAAAAGATATGGACCACCAACATCGATATAAGTAGGATATTGAGGTGAGGTGGCTTCTGTAGTTACCTGTCAGTTCAGGCACTCAGGTGTTGTAGCGCTCATTCCTCTGGTTTGGGTTTGGACATTTCAGGTATTTGCTGAACGTGTTCGAAATTCGAGTTTCACAACTTCGGTAAACTCCCACTAAAGTCCGACTTAATCATAAGTGTTATTATATCGTTTAAGGTGGTGAAAAGTTTGAAACTTTATCATCAGTGAAGTTTACATGTATCACACATTGATTGAAAGGCGCTTTAAAGTGAAAGTTTGTGCAGCAAAAAAAACAAAAAAACAAACAGAGAAAAGATTTTAGAACTGTGATTTAAAAAAAAAAACCCACACAGAGAGATGTCTCCGAAAGCTTTTAAGACAAACTCTTGCATGACACTAGACAAGTTGAGTCTCCTTAATGGAATTTGTGGGTGTCCTGAGTCCTTAACCTTTGACCTCGTGTCAAAACCAAAAGATGTTTCAGCTTCAAGTGTAGGCATTAGGTGGAAGTGAATCAGACGTGATCTCTACCCACACGAGTCTGAAGCACTAATCAAAGCAGTAAGCTTTTAAAAGTCTAAGATATAGCCAAACCCTTTGCTTTGTAACAGTGCCGTTTGTTTACTAATGTCTGACGCAAATGCTTACTTGTTTACTTGTTAAGGGGATAAGTTGTGGTTTGTTTAGCACTTGGCAGGGACTCTTAGCAAAAGATGCTAGAACCAGCTGAATGGTAAAAAGCCCTGGGCCAAAAATTCTGCCAATCCCAAATGCCACTTCTAGCAACATGAGATAAAAGTGTATTTGGCGTTCATGTGGTCCAATAAATAAAAATAATTTTGGGCAACATACGCCTTAACCAAACACTCTGAACGAGTGTAATGAGGTAATGTCAGCTGTGTGTTCCGCATCACTGTAATAATACGCTGAATACAAGACATCTGTATTAGTATGCAGTACCATGGAGAAATGAACATGTACTGCATATTATCACAGGTTTAATCATGTTCTTGACATATGCAGAAATATTGTGTGCACCTTTAGTGTGTGTCTAAAAACAAAGTTAATAATACAGTAATAATAATAAGAATATATTCATAATTTTGCTAATGAAGGTATAAGAGGTGTATGATGTCTAACAGCAGCTAACATTGTTTTTTAATGAAATGGCCATGAAGCACTATAGAAGCGGACCGGTCTCTCACACAGTCTGTCCATGATTAGTCTGAATTCCAGTGCTGTGACCCAATACAGACAACTAACAAGGCTTCAGTAGCCTCATGACACACCCCCCCCACCCTTACTCCTCCTTCTAATCACAGTTTGAGACAAACAGAACCAAATTAGAGACAGAGCGAGACAGAAGTAAATAATGGAGGACGAGACGCCCCAGAGATCTGCTGCTAAAAGGAGCAGGAAGGAGGAAGTGAGGGATTTGATCCTCAAAAAAGGAGGAATGTTCTTCCATGGAGAGGGCTCCGGAGAAAATAAACGCGTTTATTCTTCACACTTGTCAAATATCCAATGCATAAATTATGGCCATGTTACAGCGATGCTTAATAACCCACAGCAAACATAAAACGCATTTAGTTAGATGACAGTTTAGTTAATGCCAGGATACGCCGGCGCATGGTCATAATTGTTTCATTATCTCGCAGAGGCATAGGCAGATCTTGGTTGGTAGGCAGAGATATTCAATCGCCAAAATAATGAAGGAAGTGAGAGAGAGAGAGAGAGAGAGAGAGAGAGAGTCTATTTCAATCCATTCAGAAAGCCTCTTTCTGTGCTGGTATGCGGGTTTCGGAATTAATCCAGAACATTCTCTGGGCTAATAACTTTTTGAATAGGAGAGGTGTTGTGTGTTTGCATCTGTGCCGAGATGATTGTAAATTCAGTTAAAGGTGCCACAATCACACCACGATGGAGGGAGCGAAGGAGGGATGGATGGATGGATGGATGGTGAGAGGGAGGGAGCGAGGGAGACAGATAAGGGGGGAACGATGATGTCTTGGGTTTTTAAAGCACATTTGTATTCATGGCATGACAGAGGAGGGAGGGAGAAAGACAGAAAGAGAGACAGAGAGAAAGAGAGACAGACAGAAACGCTTGATGAGACGAGCTCAGGACTATATGTCTAGTGAGGATGACGGGTTGTCGTCAGCGTAGCTGTGATGGCATGGCGGAGGCGTAAATTCAGGCACAGCTGCATCACAGTGCCATGATGTAAATAACGTAGTTTGAGGGGGAAAAAAAAGGGACATCCATTGGACTTTCTTTCCGACAGATTAGCAACAGATTGCGCCTCTTGTATCATGTTTAATACATACATCTGTGTCATAATGACAAACTTGCTTCATCATATGGTCTCTTATTGGAATCGAACGCGTGCGTGACTGACAAATATACATCATGTGTTCTAAAGAAAACAAAATGACGTTAACATAGTGAGCGCTGCCACTCATGACCCATCTGTGTACTTATTTCCATCTCAGCATGTGTTCTTCAGTGACCTTCTGAAAACAAAGCCTGGAAAAGAAATTGGGAAAGAATGACATGAAATTCATCGAAATGGAATGAAAGGAAAACATTTTGGAAACACGCTGCACCATGTGATATAATTCTGTTAACTCCGGGCATCTGTCTGACTGGATAGAACAAAAACTGCATCGGTTCTAGACTCTCCTCTTTTAAAAGGCTTAAGCTCGATTGGATGTGCTGGGAGTTCAACTGAGACAGCCGGCTGGGACTTGAACGTATTTGTGCTGTGATCAGACCAACGTCGTGTGTGATCTCAGCTAAAACTGGGGGTGTAATTTGCTTTCCCTTTGAAGCCTCAGCCACAGCATGTCACTCACACCGAGGCAGTTGGAGATGGAGGAACCTCTACGCTGCTTTCTTCTCTCCTTACCTCTTTACTGTCTCTTCAGCAGATGCTCGGCTAGTCTGGATGGGTCTGTTTCATGTTTTTCTCTCTTTCCCTGGCATGTTATATTTCTTCCTGTTGCCTCCTACAAATCACAGCTTTCTCCACACTCCATCAGTGATTGAGGACATTATGTCTCACATGCTCCAACACCTGATTTCACCAGAAGCCCCTCACACAAGGTTGGAGGCTCATTGCAGCTCACTACTGATGCTGTCGAAGGAAGGGAAATCAAGCTACCTCTCATTTATTCTCTGTCCGTCTCCTTCTCATTCCCTCGTTCCGGTCCATTCCCTTCCTCCTTCCCTGCTCTGATCATTGATGGGGTTAGCAGCGCCGCTGAACTGGAGACTCAGGCCATCGATTGGCCTCATAATCGCCATGGATTTCTGCTCGAAGTGGTGAAAAATTTGCCATGGCTTATGGCTAAGAAATTTCTAGAAGCTAGTTGAAGAGGAGGTGGGATGAAAGAATGAGCAGAGTGTACCAATAATTGATATTAAGATCGATGTGTGAACTCCATTATTACCCGGATGACAATCAGTGTTTGTCTTTGACCCCTGTTCTCCTGATGGAAGGTTGAGGGTAATATAAAGAAAGTTGGCCTTGATGATTTTCTACAGCCATCTCACAGCTCCAGGTTCCTCATTTAAATCTTGAACTCGTGTTCCTGGCTGTGCAGAGATTCATGGGTTTCCTCAGGGTTCTCCGGTTTACTCCTGCTGTCAGACTGGATACCCTGCATTGTGCTCACGAGATGAGTTCCAGATTGACTATGGCCCTGAGGATAAAGAAGCTGTTGGAGATGAGTGAATGATTTGCTAGAGCATAGCATAGACAATAGTATTTAATGTTAGGTCTAAAAAGAGGCGAACTTGTATTATCGGGTGCTAACTGCTAAGCCAGAACCATATTTCCTCACCATTGATTTAAATATCAATAACGATTGAGAGATGCCTCCGTCAGAAGTCTTCAGAAGGTTGGAAAAACAATTTGGACGATTCAGAAAAATCAAAACAAATATCTAAAACACTGCACCAAATTCTGCAGCAATAACCCACTACTGAGGTATGAAAGGTATGAGGACCAGGAGTTTTGACTTGACGAATGAAGGGAAATTGTCCAAAAATCTGGGTTGGGCCAATTTTCGCCTCAGCCTCAGTTCACGAAGCATCTGATATCTTTTGCACATTTAGCTAGCCACAAACATCAGTATTCTGAATGGTGAAAGCTTATTGGCTATCACTGTTCCATGACAATACACCTCTGCACACCTGCTTGCAATAGCAAAGCAAACTTTTTGAATTTTTTTGGAGCAATATTGAACCACTGGATGGGGAAAATGTTCACACCGCTACATTCATTATTAAAGGGTTTCATTTGAGACAGTCTGAATAAATGTGGTTGATCATTTTCATTGTCAGTGTAGGAGGCTCCTCTCGGTAGTGTCTCTTTTCTCTGTAGCAAATGAGAAAACTTCAACTCCTGCTATCGACCGAGTAGTAGTATTGGACTTTTCTCTTGAAGTCAGTACAATCCTATTTCCTAAGGAGTCAGTGTTTACAGATTGTGTTTTGATGGGTAATTTTAAGCTTAGCTAACTATCATTTTAAAGTATCCTGCCCCATACTGCCAAAATAGTAGGATTCTGTATTATCTTCCACAGACGAGTTGACATTGTAATATTCATTGTATGTTTTGTCTATTGTTCATTTAATTCAGTTTTATTTGTATAGAGCTTTTAACAATGGACATTGTCTCAAAGCAGCTTTACAGCAATATATGAATTCAGAATATACATTTTAAATGTATGATTTTGTCACTAATGAGCAAGCTGGAGGTGACGGTGGCGACGAAAAACTCCCTGAGACGATATGAGGAAGAAACCTGGAGAGGACCAAGACTCAAAAGGGAACCGATCCTTATGTGGGTCATGACGAATAGTATAGTTATAAATAAGTCAATTCTATAAATGTTCGAATACTAAATGGCGCACTTATATAGCGCTTTTATCCAAAGCGCTTTACACTGTGTCTCATTCACACACCAATGGTAGCAGAGCTGTCATGCAAGGCGCTAGCTTGCCATCGGGAGCAACTTGGGGTTCAGTGTCTTGCCCAAGGACACTTCGGCATGTGGAGTCATGCGGGCCGGGAATCGAACTGCCAACCTTACGATTAGTGGACAACCCGCTCTACCACCTGCGCCACAACCGCCCCTCATACTACATGAATACTACATGTTGGAATAGTGCAGTTGTGTAACCAGGAAAATTCATCGCAGTTTTTACATGAAGTCTGTTTTGTTTAACTTCTCCACTGTTCACTGATGGAGACTTGATTGCAAAACTGTTTGTGGTAAAAAAAGTGCTGAGGCTATAATAGCAATTGCAGTCCTGGCCATCATACCAGAACTGTTCACACGAGTTGAGGTCCATTGCCATCTCCATGGTCTTCAAGTGACACCATCCTCAGTGATCTTTAGGCTGCACTACACCACGTGGGGCCATCTTCAGCAGCAGTATGTAACTTCCAATTCTGTTCCAACTCTAAACAGAAGGGAATCAGGAGTATTGTTAGCTGAGTATTGTTGAAGGGAAATCTAAACTGGCCTCAGTTGAACAGCTAAAGGCATTTCTTGTACAGCTTGAGTAATACAGAGTAGTCATGTGACAAGTATATTTGCCTTTTGCTTATCTCTCTTCCAAGTGGTTGTGCTTTTTTGTATTTATCTTCTTTTTTTTTGCCTGTAACTCTTCCTAATTTATTTCCCATCTGTCCCAGAGACTGTAGTATGTGTTCGGATCCAATTTCATCAAAAACAGACCATGTCCAGACTGTCTGAGTCGTTCTTATTAAGACCAGAGGCTCATTACTTCAAGCCAGACATGCTAAACTGGGTGCTATCTTGGTTCATGTTATTGTTACTCCACCTGGAGCCATTTTGGCTCCAGTCACTGCAGTTAGAGCAACAGAGCCCAACTCAGGCTCTCAAGAATCCTGCAGATTTTGATTTCTACCACCTACCACATGTCACACATTGGCTTCGGTGTGAATACACCTGTTTCCCAGGTAGAAATTGGTTCATTAAGCACCAACGACGACAGAGACTTGGAGACGGTGTGCAATCTAAGAAGGTCTCACTGCCATCTTGGCGTCTGAGTGTATGGCTCACACGGCTGCCATCTTGGACCCTGTTTCCAAGCACCTGTGACGGTTGTGTACACACAACTCGATGTGTTGTAAGCTTAATGGCCTCAGTGTGAATCTCAGCACTGACAGCAACAGTGATTTCATTTGATGCAACAAATGGGGTTTCTGTTACAGATGAAGAAGGAGAGAGGCAAAAGAAGGGGGAGGGGAAGAGAGACACACAAAGACGTGCGATAGAGAGGATGATTTGGAAGTAGATAAAGAGCGTGAGATGAGGAAACATAGCAACAAACACAAAACGCAGAGTGATCCAAGGTGCAAGACTGACACCGAGCCACAGCACAAGTGAAATGGAGAGATCACTTATCTTCTAAGTGGATCACCTGCTTGGATTGGTGAAGTAGAGTGTTGTTGCCATGGCATTGCTGGTTGCATGCTTCTGCGTCTAGTGTGTAATCATCATTGATGCTTGCACTCCCCCTCCCCTCGTCTACACCTCCCTTACCCTGAGCTCTCCTCCTCCTTTTCTCCTCCTTTCCCAGACTCTTTAGGCTCTCAGATCTAGGCTGTTCGTCAACAGATACTTAATTACTGCAACCAATTCTTCTGCTCTCTTCATAATAATCAGACAATTAATGTATAGAGCAGACACACTCGAGAAGAGAGAGGATGTTTCCTCTCAAAGGCAGCGCGTGTAATTAATTTTAGCTTATATAACAATAACTTCTCCTAGGTTCATTTCAACCTTAACAATCAATCACTTGGTAACCAACCTTCAGAGCTGTGTTTAAATAATGAACAGCGCATACACAGTGTTATCCGGAGTTGTGTGTGGCCCGTTTTGCACCCAGTGGCATATTGTGCGGAAGCAGGCAAAATATGAGATAAATATGGCGTTTCTTATATTGGTTTATGGTTGGAGTGTAATGGTTGTAGTTTTTAAATTGATATTATGTGATTATGTGCTATATTGTAATTTAAACATTTATCATCTACCCCCACAATTCCATTATAAGTGGGTTTTTCTTACTCATGGTAATTGCACATATGCTACAAATGTAGTGAATGCTAGGAGTTTCTGGTGAATTAAAACAAAAAGCAACAAAATATAATCAAGTTTTAATAATGGAAAAAATGTATCAAGCCCCAAACCCCACCAATTATTAAGAAAATTTGAAGAAATATACAGAATGTAGAGAATTACCATTCATGGAATTCATGTGACCGAAAAGAGAAGCTTATGAATAGCAAAGACATTCAATCCTTCCGGACAATTACGTGTCACCTTTTTAAAAAAAACCCTGAAATATTAAACTATAAATAGAAAAAAATATATTTGTATGTTAATGCATGGATTTGGCTATAATGTTCATTTATTTTGACATAGGTATTGGGGATGTGCGCTGCGATACATTAGATTTCTGAGAACATACATTCACCTCCTACATTGTAGTATGTTAATAAGGAACAAATGTTCCATGCTTCATTACTTTTATATTGGGATATCCTAGAAAATGTCCGAATCCCCTGATGAGCAAAAAAGCTATTTGATTTGACACGTCCTCTGTTTTATTAGATAATGTACTTCACTAGCTTCACAACAGCAGCCTAGACAGTTTGTTTGGGTTCTCACTTAGCTTAGACCTGAATCCTTCAGAGCGTAGAGGTGATTTCATTACGTTTGTGGCTGGCTGGCTAGATAGTGTTAACCCATAAAATGAATACCTTCGGTCACTAGTGAGCTGTAACATGATTTGCACTCAGCTACCTTGACCTTTTTTTTCTTTTCATTAGACCCCTCTAGTTATTCCTTCTTTACCTCTACATAATACCTTAAAAAATAGATATCTGGTTGACAAAATACAATATATAATTAAGTGGAAATTATTGCTGAATTCAGTAATATGTGTAAGGGATTTGTAGAGAATGCGGATGCAAAAATACATAAAAAAACAATACATAGACAAGAGGTAAGACCTGCAACAAAAGGCAAAAGCTAAACAATGAATGCGGTGCAAGATGTGAATTAAATACTAAAGCTCATTAAACCAAACATGACTCAGGTGCAAACAGTCATATGACATGATCTGGTGAGGTGCAGGGTTTGATGGGAATCTCCCTTTTTCTGCATTTTTGGAATTTTCAGCATTTCCCCGTCATCCGCCATTTTCAATTTTACCATTACAGAACCCCTTTCCTTAATGTGCAGCTCCCAAAGCACGAAATAAGTTTGAGAGCGGGTCCTGGACAGCCAGGAGAGATGCCTCTTTGCTGATCAGTGGCCTTAGGCCGACAGAATTCCTTGGGAGCGCTACCCTTAGCGTAGCCGGGAGGAGACACAACATCTTCTACCAGACAGTTAGGTGGAGAGAGCGCTTCCACATAGCTGAATTAATGTCCAATAAGGGGCATAAGCACAGAGCAACAACCACTGTGAAGCTAGCAGGGGGAACAAAGTACAAGAGGGCCAGAGGGGTGAACGTTGTACTCCGTGAGGCCAGAAGGGGGAATGACGTTCTCCACGAGGCCAGTGGTGGGAGCACTGTACTCCATGAGGCCAGAGGGAGGAGTGACGTTCTCCACGAGGCCAGAGGGAGGAGCGATGTCCTCTGTGAGGCCAGAGAGAGGAGCGATGTCCTCCACAAAGCAAGAGGGGGAGCAGCGTCCTCTACATAGCAATAGGGGGAGCAATGTACAGTGTGAAGCAAGGGGGAGGTGCGTTGCCCTCAGTGGAGTAAAGAATGACAGCCTCAGTGGAGCAAGGAGGCAAAGCATATTCAGTAGAGTAGGAAAGCGTTGCAACATCCAAAGTGAAGCCAAGTGGTGTGTGATGGCTGAGGCGGAGCAGGGAGATGGAGTGATGCCCATGGTGAGGCAGTGAACCGTACTGGCATCCTCTGGCAGAGGGGGTAGGGAGACATCCTCAGCAGAGCAAGGAAGAAGAGTGATGTCCTCGGATGATGTCCTTGGATGATGATGAAGTCTGCTGTATCCATGTTTGGGTCAGGGATTTGTAGGTGGATGCAAATGTAGATTAAGTTTACTAAGCAACAAAATACGAACAATACAAACAACATAATTCTTAGAATCTAAACATGAACTATGCTCGCAAGGCAAAAACATACATAGATTAGAGGGTATGTCCTGACAAAAACCGCAACAAAATACAAAATCTAGACTCTGAGTGCAGTGAAAGACGTGACTTAAATACTCATGCTCATTAAACCAAAACATGACTTAAGTGCACCCAGTCATGTGACGTGATCCGGTGAAGTGCAGGGGCTGATGGGAATCATAGTCATGCACCATTTTTGGCATAACCATGACAATATGTAGCTTAGTATGTGTTTGATAATCTAGTTCCTGACAAAATATCTGTATATATGGTTGGAGGAACCATATATTGTACCCCGATCTGTGCAAAATATTAAAATATTATCTAAAATATTATTTGTTTGATTGTTATACAGAATATTTATATCATATTGTTTGTATTTGTTGGCTGCTTATAGATCAGTTTGGCTTAAATTCTGTGGGAGGTATCTAAGAACCCAAGCTATCAGTTCATGAAACACTTGAAGGGTTAATTTGGTCAAAAATACACCACATAGCATTAGCACAAATGCTACCTGACTAAAGAACTGCACTATTGCGTCACTAGCTCTTGCAGTGTGGCCGTCACTCTGCTCCTCCATTTTAATTTTTTTTTTACCTGCCGCACTTTGCCGCTAGTGCTTCATGCCTCGGGTGACAGGAATCCAATTTCACCGTGTCTTCGGGAAAGAATCTCTCAGGCTGATGAGCACTATTGGGCATGTGGGAGATGCAGCTTCTATGTCCTTATTCTTCTATTGCTCTTGGAACTTGAATCCTTCTACCAGACAGGTACATCCACGTAGGTGTTGTTGATAGGGGTCAGGGGTCAGGGTTTTTTTTTAAAGTTAGGAATAGGGATGTGTGGCCATAAAATGAGGCCTGTTAGAGGAAAGGGACATTAGGTGGCGTTAGGCCAGTGTGCTCCATGTCTACAGTGCTTCCTGTCATTGTCCATTTGAAAGTAGGGAATGCTAGTCTGGACAGTATGAACCGGATGCTGTGTGTTACTTGCAGACATGATGCAGAGAGTTTTGATTTGAATGTTTAGTATTGGAAACAGTGAGTTGCAAGAAACTTCAAAGACATCTGCACCAGTTTATTGTTTAAAAAAAAAAAAAATCATAACATCAATGCTACAATAATTTTGGGTTGTATTCGACATGTTTATGAGAAGATTCCACATAAAACAGCCTGTTTTTCTGGTATTCACGATGGCAGAGACAAAAATTCTTATAGCAATATGTGTATTAATGATGTTTCTCAATATGGCTGAACCTATGGAAGTTCGTGGTTGAGGCTAAGTGTAATTAGATAGCTGTACAGAATTTTGTCTAAATAATTTAGGGGAAATGTTGATTTGTCCACTGGCGTTGTCTCGTTTCTTTTGTTGCTAATGCTGCATTCAAGCCGAAGTCGCAACTTGCAATTCACCCAATACACCCAATAAACAAACCCCAGAAAATACTACAACCTCAACAGGTGCCCATTGGCTACTTTTAAATTAGTTTATAGCAGTATTTGGCTTTAGGTCAGTTAGTATACAGACACAGTACGTGGTTAAATCTATAACACTGACCATAGTAATTGCTGTTTTGAAAAATTTATCAACATTAGAGTTATAATAGCTGGTTACCTTGTTGCTAAGCAACTCATTACTGTGCACTTTTGCTGCTGTGCTCCCTGTTCAGTCCAAAATGTTCTATGAATGTTTGAAGTTCACTGTAGTAGAATAGTAGTAGAATAGGTCCACTCGGGCCTGTAACCACTGTTAAAGTGCATTTAAAGAAGCTTTTTATGAGCTGGTTTCTGGTAGCTTGGTGCTCACATCTTGCTGGACCTGTCATGGTCCTGTCACATTAACACCCTGGTGAAGAAGGCCATCAGTGTAGTTACCATCTTAGACGCTCAAAGGACTTTAGAACTGCCAGCATCAAGAACATCCTGATGAGAAGCATCACAGCCTGGTTTGGGATGGGTGGTGCGATCCCTTTCCAGAGGGTGGTGCGATCAGCTGAGCTCACCATCTGCACTGAGCTCCCTGACCTGCAGTCTATCTACAGCAAATGGTGCTGGAGCAAGGCCAGGAAGATGAAGTGAAGGACCTCAGCCATCCAAACAATGGACTCTTCTCTCTGTTGCAGTCAGGGAACAGAGCGTTTCTGCTCCCTGAAGTCCGACACAGAAAGAATGAGGAGGAGCTTCTTCCCAAAGGCCATTCGGGGCCCTCAACCATGAAAACACATAGGACTAGAGCTTGGACTTGGTTGCATATGACCCCATATTTCTAAATATTGCTGACAATTTCACTACAACTACCTCGGCCTGATCATATTGCCAAAACATATGCACATATCAGCACCTGCTGCTGCCACCTATCTTTTATATCCCATATAATAT
>JAFFST010054169.1:113334-137208 GCA_022414735.1 Noturus placidus
TATATATATATATTGTTGCCACTGCAATAGATGTGCTTCTCACCAGCTCCTCTTCCAAGAATCTTCTGAACACAGATATACACACCCACACACACCACTGATTAGTCTCAGTTGTGTGGAAATGTTACAGAGAGCTTTATGATTATTTATTTATCTATTTCCATAATTTAGCCGCTCTGCTGGAGGAGCCTGCTTTCCGTTTCATCGATATTTTAGATGACTCTGCTGTGCTCCCTTCCGTTCCTTTATGCACAAAGCAACACAACGAATTTGATCCGTGCAGGATCTTAGAAATTTGATTCTGAAAGAGCATGCGTGAGAGAGACAGACAGAAAGAGAGAGGGAGAGCGAGAGAGAGGGAGAGCGAGAGAGAGAGAGAGAGAGAGAGGTGCATGGAAAAAATGGAAATGCGCATCTTGAAATTTGATGGTGATGTTTGTAGAGTTTGGGTGGCATGTGTGTGTGCATAGAGAGAGGGGGGGTTGTTGTTTGAGGACACTGTAGAGGTGACAGAGAAAAGAGATGCTACCTCTCTTTCTCTTTTCTCTCTTCCCACTCTCTTGCTTTCTGTCATTCTCCCACTTGCTCTCTCTCTCTCTCTTTCTCTCTCTCTCTCTCTCTCTGCAGCAGTGGTCGTGTTCAGATGACAGAGGAGTAGGTGACTCATCAGGGAGCTGCTCACAACTACAGAGACAGAGAAAATGAAGCATGGGGGTGGGGGAGTGTGAGACAGAGAGACAGACAGAAAGAGAGAGATAGAAAGAAAGGGAAGGAGAGAGAGAGAGAGAGAAAGAGAGAGAGAGAGAGAGAGACAGTGATGAATTCAGATCCGTCTTGCTTGACTGCTGCTGTTTATTGGTCCACAGAAGCTTCTGGAAAGACACTAATGACTCCTCCCCCATGAATCAGAGACAGGGTGTGTGTTAGTTGTGTAAATGCCTGTGTATGTGTGTTGTGGATATGGTGTGAAAGCACCTTTTGATTGTCACAATACCCTTCCAGCAACTGGGTATACAGCAAGTGTGACAAAAAAAACGTCACCTTTGCTGCCACTCGCATGTTATTGACATAGTGAATCCGTCGTGCTCTCTCAAACCCGACGCAGCCTTTCTTGCTGATTTAAACTGATGGAAGTAAGAGTCGGCAATGTAAATCTAAAAAAAAAAAATCGTAAAACATCTTAACAATCGTAAAATATCGTACGATGTACGACATTTTGCAACAAGCCAGCAAAACAGTAGTGTAAATATTATCTTCAAAAAACCCATAAGTGCATTGGTTTCTTTGTTTAAAAATAGTATAAAAATATACCGTCTAATCAGGCACAGGAGTAAAAATGAAACAATTACTAAAGTGAAAATGCATTTCAGCATCCAATCAACTGATACTGTAATAATTGTAATTAATTAATCAATGTTGTATAAATACTGAGGATATACTGACCAGATCTCATAAATGAATTCATTCAAATGAATGAGGGTTGGTTGTTGTTTGATTTCAAACTGTAAAAGGAGTCCTAGGAAAAGGTGGGAAACAAACCCCCACCCCTAACCTTCATATGACTTGACGAAGCTGCATCGATAAAGCATGTAAGGATGTTGGTCTCGGATCAGACTCTATACTGCGTAGAGATATGAATGTGTACTCTATGAGTGTCACACTGCTTTAGAGGCAGATTATTCTCACTGAAAACAGACAGACACTGAGAAAAGATCTCGGGAAGCATCTCCCCTCAATCCAACAAACCTTCGAGACTGGTCTCCCATAGCAACGCAGCATTATCAGTTGTGTGCATGTATATGTGTGGTGGATGAGCTATAATAGTCAGGCACTTGTGAAGGCCACCCTGTCTTTAGAGCTAATGTTCACTGTAGGGTCCTTTCACAATACCAGCCATGTTCAACCGGCAACACTTGTGACATGAGCCGAGCATGTGCTGTGTTCGAAATGTGTTTGAAATAATTGTATACTGAATCAGTATATACTTCTCATAGTACTATTCAGTATTTAAGAATGGTCATTTAGTATACTACACAGTCACATGGTTCCCTGTCATATGTACTTGGACAGAGTGGTCAGATTCGTTACATGTTCGGTACCATTACTATGTATATTTCAGTTAGAAACGTGGATATACATACACATACAGTTGAGGTCATAACTTTTCATACACCTTGCAGAATCTGCTAAATGTTAATAATTCAAATAATAATAAAAAAAGACATCATAAAAATCGCATTTTGTGTTTTATTTAGTTCTGCCCTAAATAAACTATTTAACATAACATATATTTATATATATATAGTCAACACAATACTAACTGAATTTACACAATTGAACCAGTTCAAAAGTTTACACACTTGATTATTAATAGTGTGTGTCGTTACCTGGATGATCAGTGACTGTGTTTATGTTTTGTGAGAGTCGTTCATGAGTCCCTTGTTTGTCCTGAGCAGTTAAACTGCCTACTGTTCTTCAGAAAAATCCTCCAGGACCTGCACAATCTTGACTTTTCCAGCATCTTCTGCATATTTATCCCCTTTTCAACAACAGCTATAAGATGTTCAGATCCATCTTGTCACACTGAGGACGACTGAGGGACTCGTACACGACTATTACAAAAGGTGCAAACATTCACTGATGCTCAAGAAGGCAACGCGATACATTAAGAGCCAGGGGGGTGTAAACTTTTGAACAGGATGATCGGTGTAAATTGTTATTATTTTGTCTTCTGGGAAACATGTAAATAACTTATGTAGCTTCTGAATGGCAGAACTAAAGAGGGAAAAAAGATCCTTAAACAAAATATTAACAATTAAGTTCTTAAGAGATGTTGTAGTGTTGACGTTTAGTATTTATATCCACTTGTATTTATTATTGTATTAGTATTTATCAGCATTCGCCTATTTGCTGAGGGTTATCGATAATTGACATTCAAGCGAGAGCATGTCCTCATTAATCCAAAGAAAATCTAATAGTGTGATGGCAGATGATGTCTGTGTTTTGATTTTAGACAGACGGGGGAGGGGAAAGGCTCCCGTTCAGTCCCCCTCCGAACAAACATTACTAGTGGATGCGGTTACTTCAGAATTAGCATAGACTCCATCTTTTGTTTTTCACCAAATATTCTCAGTCACTTTGATCCAATTTTAGTCTTCCTTTGTTGGTTAAACCAAAAGACAGTGCAGTGAAACCGCAGTGAAAAGATTCAGGGCAGTGAAAATGTCATAGTAAACACACTACATGCGTAACTAGCATAAATAGTTCATTTTCTGTCCTGTATTAATAAAGAAATCACAGCTTATTAAAGAAGGGTTGAGGAAAAATCTTACTATTAAAGACATCTCATTAAATAAACTGTATTAATAACATGTATAGCCACAGCAAGTGGAAAGCTAACAGCAACAAGCTAATCAGTTGATGCTAATCGTTGTCAGTTAGCAATAGTTAACAGTCTGAGGTTAATGTTTAGGTTTGTTACACTTAGAAGAAAAAGGTACCACAGTGTGAACAGGATCTTTACATGTATAGTTTCTGTTGCTTTCATCAGCAGTTTTTCAGATTTTGATATTAACATTAAAATATTAAAATCGAGAGGCTCCTCCCACTTTTTAGCCCATAGCCTGTAGCTAACCTTACAGTCCGGGTTTGAACAGCCAAAGAGCCGTTTACGAAATATTATTTCTCTCATTTAACAACAGCAACTTCCGCAAAGTGATTTTTATCACGTTGGGGGTGGGACACTTCTGATTTTACCGAGCGTTTGATTGGACAGAAAAATCTGATGAGAAGCTGAAGTGCAGAATGATGTCATCAGAATTGTTGATCCGTATCGGTGGTAGAAAGAGACTGTAAATGTTGAATGCATACATCTTTTTGTCATTGTTTTGGAGAACAATAGCTTATACATAACCTTAAGGCTTATTCACCCTAAAAGCAACAAAACTCCCATTTTTGATTTCATGGGGAATTTTAAGACCAAGGTGAAAAATTGCTCGTAAGTGAGACATGCCTCGGTTTTATTAACTTCACAACTTCTGAATATTGCTGAAGTCCATAGTTGCTTGTGAGAGCTGAATACCGATGTGTACACTTTCGGTATTAAATCCTCACTACATGTCCTTAACTGAACCCTGAATATGTTCAGCTATGTACAGAAGGGGAAATATCATTCTGCTACAGGATGTTCTTTACTGTTAACTGACCATAACCTTCCAATTAACTTAATTGCTATATAAAATAGATAAGACATACATCAGTACACACACACACACACACACGCACAGGTGACAGATATATACACAGTCTGTTGCCTGTGTGTGTATGGGTTTGTTGATGTGTGACTTATTAGTCTCATACATCTCAGTTTGTCCCAGTGGCCAGTGGCACAGTGGGGTGTGTGTGTGTGTGTGTGTGTGTGCACTCTCTCAAGCATGGCAGTAAATGCTTATGCTCAGCCTAGCAGATCACACCAGCATCTGCGCAGCTGTGCTGGTGACTGCTCCACTGAGATGCAACACACACACACACACAGCCTCAGAATACTGGCAGGTGGCATTTTCCTCATATGGCTTGATACACAAGAGAATTTTAGATTATTTTTTATTTATTTATTTCGCAATCGAAAAGAACTTTTTAAATTCATCTTTAAATTTCTTCCTTGGAATTTCAGAATAAACACAAATAATAAGAGTGAATAAAATTTTTCTGAAATTGGTACAATTGTCACCATAATCGCTTACAAACGCGAAAGACATTTCCGGAGCCGGTGAATAACTTCAAACCACTCTGTGAGCTTCTTCAAATCATATGAAGTTTAGGGGTGGGGATTTCCATTGAGAAATCTCAGCAGCACATTGTTGATTATTTTCCTGTTGTGATTACTGCTTACTTAATTATGCCCGGCTGAATGTCCACACACAAACCGATATATTTTATTTCCTGTTCAGTGTACAGACATGGCCAAAAGTTTGCGATCATTTTACATATAATATATAGTATAGTGATCGGGGCACACGGTGGCTTAGTGGTTAGCACGTCCTCCTCACACCTCCAGGGTCCGGGGCTCGAGTCCCGCCGGGGCCATGTGTGTGCGGAGTTTGCTTGTTCTCCGGGGGTTTCCTCCGGGCACTCCGGTTTCCTCCCCTAGTCCAAAGAGTGTCTAAAATGTCCATAGTGTATGAATGGGTGTGTGAGTGTGTATGTGATTGTGCCCTGCGATGGATTGGCACCCTGTCCAGGGTGTACCCCGCCTTGTGCCCGATGCTTCCTGGGATATTTTCCAGCTTTCCCGTGACCCTGAAAAGGGAATAAGCGGTAGAGGATGGATGGATGAGTATAGTGATCGCAAATTTTTGGCCATGACTGTATATTTATTTGCTGAGTAAATAAGAAATGTAAATCAGTGTAGTTATATTGTGCCTGTTTTGGAGAATGTTAAGTCTGTCTCTGTGTGCTGCTTGACGTCACCATGAGCATGAACATATCTCATAAAGAGACATAAAACCACACCACGTTAAACAAACAAACAAAAGATCGTTCGCATAAACCTCACTCAGGGTATTTGCCTGTCTCCATAGAAAATGATCAGCAAGTGGGATGAAAACCAGTAGACCCCATTCATACTGTGAATGTAAAGGCTTATGTAACAGGTGATGAGAATTGAGCACACGTTCATGACCTGAACAGAAGTTTCATGTTTAATGCACGTAGATACACTCCGTCCACTCCGTTATGGAGCACTGGTGCAGGCACAATCATGCTGTTAATCAGCCAATCATGTTGCAGCAGCACAATGCAAAAAATAAATCATGCAGACACAGATCAAGAGCTTCAGTTCACATCAAACATCAGAATGAAGAATAAGTGTGATCTCTGGGACTTTGATCGTGGCATGGATGTTGGTACCAGATGGGCTGGTTTGAGCATTTCATAAACTGATGATCTGGGATTTTCACACTCAACCGTCTCTAGAGTTTACACAGATCTGTGCGAAAAACAAGAACCGCTGAGTGGGCGACAGTTCTGTTAGTGGAGTGGTTCATGCTTCCAGGAAGGATGTAGTAACCCAAGTAATCACTCTTTACGACTATGGTGAGTAGACAAGCATGTCAGAATGCACAAAACATCGAACCTTGAGGTGGATGAGCTACAACAGCTAAAGACCACATCTGGTTCAACTCCTGACAGTCAAGAACAGAAACCTGAGGCTATCATGGGCTATCATGGGCACCCAAACTGAACAGTTGAAGATTATTGGGGAGGGGGGGGGGATTTCCTGGCGATTCTCAGATTCTTTTTTTTGTCGGTTTATGAATTACTCAACCCTGCCCATCTGGTACCAACCTCCACAACACGATCAAAATCACAGAGATCACACTTTTTTTGTCATCCTGATGTTTGAAGTGAACTGAAGCTCTTGCGCAGCTGCCAGACCGCTGCATTAATGTGCGGGTGTACAGGTGTTCCTAATAAAGTGGATGGTGAGTGTATATAAAATGCCGAAATCTGCCTCTAGCTCTAAATTAAATGGAAGACATATAAAGAGATCTCTTTTGAATTGACCTGTGTGAACGTTTAGTCCTACTGAATCACAAGGGAACAGGTTGTGGAATTTAGGTAAATGGTCTGTATTTATATAGCACTTTTCTTTTAACGTTAGCGGTTCTACAGAGCTGAGCTGCCATGTAAGGTGCTAACTTGCCATCGGGAACAACTTGGGGTTCAGTGTCTTGCCCAATGACACTTCGGTATGTGGAGTCATGCGGGCCGGGAATCGAACCCTACGATTAGTGGACAACTTGCTCTACCACCTGATCCACACCTGCCCCAGGAGTGTAATTAAACACCGTAAATACAGTATGTTCTAATGATCAGTGGTTACACATTTAATACATCATAAGAAACTTTTATTCATGTGTAGGTATATTGTAATTCCACTGGATCTTACACTGTAATAGGGGCACTGCAATATAAAGTATTACAGTTTTTCTTTTCACACTGTACTCTCACATGTACACTCCCACGACTGATTATATCATAGTTGACTGTTTGAAAAAAAAAAAAAAAAAATGATGTAAAAAACAATGTGCCAGTCTAGACCATGCTGACATTTATCATTATATGTCCATTGTTTAAAAAAAAACCCCAACAACAACGGGTACACATCCAATTACAAATAAACTCACAAGATACCTTCTGAAATCCTGCTGCCTCCCTACAAGTGTGCCATTTTTTAAATTGTGTGTATGTGGGTGTGTTTTGTTTGGTAGAAATCTGTAAGTGGGTTTCAGAGGTACAGAGGCGGAGAGTGATGCATGAACACTGAGCATTGTATACAGTGCACAGACGGGCTTTAATGGGGGAACGTCTGTGTGTATTTCCCAGAGGCTGAGTTATGTGTGTATGTAGGTGGTGTGTGTTCTTGTTCTCTGAACTAGTAGCATAGTAAAACATCACAGACAGGAGCTCTTGAGAATGAATGAGAATCAATTGGGTGAATGTGTTTGGTAGATTTTTGCAAGGGGTTGGTGATGTGGTAAAACATACTGCATCACAATACAACACTTGAAGACATTTTTTACGATACTATACCGCTTATCCTTCTTCAGGGTCATGGGGAACCAGGAGCCTATCTCAGGGAGCATTTGGCACAGGGCGTGGTACTCCCTCGACAGAATGCCAATCCATCGCAGGGCACACTCACATACACATTCACACACCCATTCATACACTACGGACACTTTGGACATGCCAATCAGCCTACCATGCATGTCTTTGGACTGGGGGAGGAAACCGGAGGAAACCCCCGCAGGACGGGGAAAACATGCAAACTCCGCCCACACAGGGCAGCGGTGGAAATCGAACCCCCGACCCTGGAGGTGTGAGGCGGACGTGCTCACCACTAAGCCACCGTGCGCCCGTTACACAGAATGTATCACTATATTTAGTCACTATATTATACAATTGCTGGAAAAAATAGTACTGTGTCATTATTTATAACAAAATTAATATCATACACCATTTTCTACCATGATTTCCGTCCCCTTCATTCTGTCCCCTTTAATTCTTACCACCACCCCTAAAGGGAACTTCATGGTAACTATGATTATCAAACCCTGATACCACTGTGGCACATTATAGTCATTTCTGGTTAATATACGTACAATATGTTCAACCAAATTAAACCAAAGTGCTCTTGACTTCTCGATTGGTCAGAACAACAGCAGCTCTGACAATCAAACTGGCTGTAATACAAATCATAGGTTTATATCAATGTACTGTTCTAGTGTGTTATTGTTTTATTGTGTGTTATAGTAACAGGTAACTCACAGGGACTTGTACAGCAGAGGCTCCACAAACAGACCCCTAATGTCTCGTTGATATGAAAAGATTTCTGTAACAAGACGTTCATTTAATGTTTTTGGAAGGTGTCAGCACTTTGTAACAATCAGAGGTAATGCTTTAAGTCTTTCCGATGCAGGAAAGGATGTCTAAGGGTGGAGGACGGTGAACTTTCTCGGCAACACGCTCTGTTTTTCCTGTCTTCAGGAGAAAGTGAGGGAATTGCTGTTTATAGCTGATAAGACATAACTAGACACAGATAGTGTGTCTTTCTTTATTAAATGAAAAAAATTATAATCATTGGCAAATTGTTTGCATAATAAGAGGAAACACACTTCTAAATGAATCGACTTTGGGGTGCTAAATATCGAATCCCACCACCTTTATTTTTCTTTAACAGCATGCCCTATTGTGTTGTATTCCTTACATACAACCACGGTACTGTTTTAAAGTAGCAATAGTCAAATTCTCAAGAATTTGATATTTGTTTCAATTTAAAAAGGTAAGCCCACCATAAACTTGCAGTACAAGTAGTTAGCAAGATCATGTCTTTTATAGCAACAGTGCGAAAGTGCAGTGGAAGTGCAAACAAGGTAGAATTGTTGGTAAGATCAACATTATCCTCAGATGTGTTGGGAAATTATTAAGAAAAAGACTGACTATTTTGTCAGAAAGACTGTTCTGCAATATTGGAAAACACCACCATTGCACAAACTCTTGAAATCATAAAAACAGTAGAGTAAACCTCAAGCACACCTGGTGCAACTAATGAAGCCCTTGATTAGTTACATCAGGTGTGCTTGAGACAGCACCTGCTTTGCACATTTGTGCTGTTGTGAAGGATTCTATTCAGGGGTTTGAATAATTTTAAGACGGGAAAAGTCATTATAAGTTTCATTTTCAGTTGAATTTGGGGAAACCACTTGAAGCATTCGTTGTGTTGAACTATTTCAGTTGCTTTTGTTTGATTTGTTCATTGCAAACACCTGAAAGCCTGCAACTGTATACAAAGGTAACTTCCATCCATCCGTCCATCCCTCTTCTATACCGCTTATCCTTCTTCATGGTCACGGGGAACCTGGAGCCTATCACAGGGAGCATCGGGCACAAGGCGGGGTACACTCTGGACAGGGTGCCAATCACATACACACTCACACACCCATTCATACACTACAGACACGCCAATCAGCCTACCATGCATGTCTTTGGACAGGGGGAGGAAACTGGAGTGCCCGGAGGAAGTCCCCGCAGGACAGGGAGAACATACAAGCTCCTCACACACAGGGCCATGGTGGGAATCGAGCCCCTGACCCTGGAGGTGTGAGGCGAACGTGCTAACCACTAAGCCACCGTGTGCCTTCAAAAGTAACTTGTTAATTAATATGGTAAATTTAGTCCTGTAGCCTAATGATGTGTGAAAAAATGTGTGATATAAGATCATAAAAATCTCAATTCATCCTTTTAAAATGGAATCTAGAAGGCAAAAATGATGAGCTTTGAGGCTAAAAAGCCAGTTCTGCAAACAGTGCTGCAATTTTAAGGAAATCAGAGTGCTGCTGCCGAATGTAAATTTAATTATGAAATGAATAGTTTTACTTTTCAGTGTCCCTACTCTTGTGGATGGTAATACTGTATTTTTTTTGTTTCCCTAATGTTTAAACTTTCTTTTCAAGGTTCTTTGGATTCATCTCTCTACTATAAGTTGTCGTTTTGTTGTAATTATTTCTATAAATGTAAAAAATAAAATACCATTAAGTTATATTAGTAGAGTCATTCTCATATTCATTTTTCTGATCCCACACAGTCTGTTTACAGAGTCTATCAGGGTGAGAAGATTATGTAGTTAAATTAAAGTTAGTAAACTAGTTAAAGTAGTAAGCTCTTTGGTGATATAGCCCTTTTGACATTTGAGCCCCTGGCCCTGATGAACCCTCTGCACGTCCCTTCTATAATAACCCTAGTATAATGTATATCCTTGATAGCAAACCATGTTGTAAACATCTTTTGCACCAAGAGTGAGAATGGAAGCTGAACAAAGAAGCTAGCGAGTGTACTGTAGCTGGGTGAAATGATCTCCACCATCCTTGTAGTGCTGGCGATTTGGCACGGTTTGCTGTGTAAGTGAATTGAGATGGAGATTTTTCATTATGTTTTAATTTATTCAGTTCATTCTAGCTTTGACGATTCCTCGTTGTTCGCCGTTAATACGTATATGATATGGGTGATTAAAGTTCATTTGGTAATATGATAACGTAATGCCTCAAGACGCCACTTAGTCGTAGACCCCTCCTCTCACTCCCACACAAACACTCCTTCTTTTCTTCTGTCTACTTTTCTGTCTGTATGTTCATTCCTGCTAATGCGCACATATAATCATCACACACACTAGCTACGCCACCCACACATAACTTACTCTTCTAAATACAACCATTTTCTTCCTTTTTTCACCCCTACACACACACACACACACACACACACACACACACACACATAGAGGGGTCTGGCTAAATAAAGGAAGACAAAGCGTTTTTTTGAGAGCGTCTCAGCACAGGACAGCGCTGCGATCAATAGCATTTCCACTGTAGCTGAAAAGCTCTCAGCACTCACTCAGTATTGAAGTGTCAGCACCTAACGTCAAAGAGCACCCTTCCTGCGTCTCCTCCTTCGCTCAACACCCCCCCCCCTTTATATAAAGCCAACAGGGCCATCATTTGTCACTTCTGGTCATATATTTGTCCCACCTTCCATAGTTTTTAACGTTGACCCCTGTGTGTGATTACATCGTCAACCTTTTGAACAACAGTTGCCTAAAGATGAATTCTCATCTTCAGAAATCTGCATTGATTTAAGTGATCAGGTTCGATTAGTAGTGTTAAGTACAAAATCACTGACTGGTGAGCGACACGCGCCGCCTTGTTTGAAAATCAAACGGTCTTGGCTCGTGTTGAGTGACTTTTTCCTCCATGTGCAATAATCAAAGGCGTTTGGCTCAACAGTTCATCGTGCTAGCGTACATCATTAATCGAAAGCGCTGTTGTTCAGAATTGAGAGCTGTTCAGGCAGATGCCGAGCAGGCTAATCTAGCCAGGGTCTGCTTCTCGCGCAGTAATCCCTCCAGATTAAAGGGAGACTGCATTTGTACATACATGGCTCGGTATGAATGCATGGATGTCTGAAGTTAGCATTGTGCATCGGTTTAAAGAGAAGCACAGATGTGCGTTAGTATTAAAGGAATACTCGGGCGTTTTTCAATCCACACTCTGTAGCCCAGAGCTAAGAATTTTGACACATGTACATGTATATTTAAAAAAAAAAAAAAAAAAAAAAACATAACAACAACGACCAAAAAAAACAGGTACTTGAAGTTTACCTATAATTGAAGCTGCTGAATTTCATCAATAAATGTTATACGACTGCAATATAGGTCTAAGGATGAGACAAGCATGAGAGAACGTAGGTTCATCCAAATTTCCAACAGTGGAGAAACACACTTAAAAGTAGTTCTGGTTACTTCGGACATCCCAAAGGGTTTTGTGGTCTCCACGTGGCCAAAAACGAAGACGTTTTTCTCTGAAAAATGAGTTCCATCTTTAAAATGATGGAAAATGAATTTTACACTGTTAGAGCCATGTTCAGAGTCTGTGACTTAAGTCTAAGGGGGAGTTTGTACGTATTCAGACTTCAGCTACGTGCATGCTTAGGTCAACTTTCTGTGATCACCATTGAGATTTGGAAAATAGTTCACATCTCTGAGGTTGCCAGATTTTTCTTGAGTTGAACTATTTTCAATATTGTCTAGATAACCACCTGTAAACACAAGCACTTGTTTTTTTTTTTAAGCTGTCAAATGAAATTAAAGACAGGGAGACGAGTACAAATTAACAGTTCTAGTAACTATCACATTAAGCACTGGAAATTTGGTTTAACTTTATGGTTTTCACCCTCAATATTCTGAAGCTTATAAAATTGCACTTGATCCAGCATATTTAATAATTCTGCATTTTATTTTTCTTATTTTAACTTAATGAAGCCACAAGATACTAAATGAGGTCATGAAATTCTATTGTGTACATATTTCGTTTCTGACCGTGCACTCAGGTGTATCCATAAAATATCCAGTCGAACTAAAATCGAACTATACTCAGCTTCTGAAAATCAACTTAAGTGAAGTCAATACCGTGACGTGTGTGCAATGTCAGTACTCAATAATAAGAGTTTAATGCGGTACTGAATAAGAGTTTAATGCGGTACTGAATAAGAGTTTACTGCGGTACTGAATAAGAGTTTAATGCGGTACTGAATAACAGTTTAATGCGGTACTGAATAAGAGTTTACTGCGGTACTGAATAAGAGTTTAATGCGGTACTGAATAAGAGTTTAATGCGGTACTGAATAACAGTTTAATACGGTACTGAATAAGAGTTTAATACGGTACTGAATAAGAGTTTACTGCGGTACTGAATAACAGTTTAATGCGGTACTGAATAAGAGTTTAATGCGGTACTGAATAACAGTTTAATGTGGTACTGAATAAGAGTTTAATGCGGTACTGAATAAGAGTTTACTGCGGTACTGAATAAGAGTTTAATGCTGTACTCAATAACAGTTTAATACGGTACTGAATAACAGTTTAATGCGGTACTGAATAAGAGTTTAATGCGGTACTGAATAACAGTTTAATGCGGTACTGAATAACAGTTTAATGCGGTACTGAATAACAGTTTAATGCGGTACTGAATAACAGTTTAATGTGGTACTGAATAAGAGTTTACTGCGGTACTGAATAAGAGTTTACTGCGGTACTGAATAACAGTTTAATGCGGTACTGAATAACAGTTTAATGCGGTACTGAATAAGAGTTTAATGCGGTACTGAATAAGAGTTTACTGCGGTACTGAATAACAGTTTAATGCGGTACTGAATAAGAGTTTACTGCGGTACTGAATAAGAGTTTACTGTGGTACTGAATAAGAGTTTAATGCGGTACTGAATAAGAGTTTACTGCGGTACTGAATAAGAGTTTACTGTGGTACTGAATAAGAGTTTAATGCGGTACTGAATAAGAGTGTAATACAGAAGTATCTTTGACTGGAAAATTCACGTAAGCTTTCCTCAAAAATGCTGAAACATTTATCGACTAGAATTCAACAACTGCCCTTTACCATCCATTATAATTTTTAATATTATAATCAGTTTTGTTCTTTTTTTCAGTAAACAGGGAAACATCAGAATTCTTGTTTGTTGAAAGCACATATCCATACACTACACATGTGGTAGATAGAGATGAAATGCTTTGGAGCGCTACTTTAAGTAAGCTTTGAAAGATTTAGTGTGTAATCTGTAGATGTCATTTTAACCTTTATTTTACTCACTGTTACGTTACAAGCTATTAAAATTGTAACTAGTTATAAAATACTGCATGACCGCATCCCCTTTATGGTCTGTTTAAGAAAGAAAAAAAACACAATAATGAACAAATTCTAAAATAAGTAACAATAACAAACGCACAAACTAAAAATGCACATGAACGGGAAAAAAGCCTCCGGTGTTTGAAAACATAAACATCTCGATAATGTGTCAAAGGTGGAGCTCCATCCAACATAACTTTTTCCACATATTGAATTTATTCAGTCTGAGGCAAACATGCCTATGGCAACATGAGCAGCTAAAGAACAGAAAAGATTTTTTTCTTTTAAAGCAACCCCCATCCTCATCGCTGCCCGGAATACGAAAACAACGCCAACTTCTGCTTCTTGTTGAAGTTTCATCTTCTCATGAAATACTGTTAAAAAGTGCATTGGAGAGCTGATTAGCAATCTTTTTGTCCTTCTCCAGCTGCCGTTGTCATTCTGAGCACAGCCGTGTTGCCTGTTCTCGAGCGGCCATGTTGGTTTGGCGTCCTCAGTTCAAAGGTGCCGCATTTGCATTGCATGAAGCTTGAGCGAGCTCCCCCCCACCCCCGTCCCAGAGGACAGGAGACACACCTCGTCCAACGCCACACCGCACACAACGGCCAATCGGACGACCCGGCACGGTGCGTCTCCATGACAACCGAGACGGCCCATCCCAGATGGTCTCAATGTTGCAGACACAAAAAGAGGGGATGGGGGGAAAAAGGAAAAGGGAAAAATGAGAGAAAGTAGCTACTTACTGGTGCGTTTACGCTTTGGCATGTTCGGTGTGTTTTACAGGGAGGTCAGAGAGTGTAAAATTACATGGGGACTAAACTGTAATGAAACTGTAGTGTGTGTGTGTGTGTGTGTGTGTGTGTTTGCGTTTTACTTTAGTGGGGCCTAGTGAATAGGGAAAAAGTGGCTTAGGAAAAAAAGTTTAAGAAATGAAAGGAAGTAAGAAGCAGACCGTCTGAAAGAAAGACTAGGTGCTGTGTGTGTTATATACATATGTAGTCTTTATTAGTCTGTGTATGTGTTGAAGAGCAAAGGCACAGATTCTACAGATTGCTTTATTTGTGTCTGCAAAGGTTTTAACTGGGCTTTTCCATCTCTGATGCTTAATGTATGGCTGATGCAATGCACTGACACACACACACACACACACACACACACACACACACAGTCTAGAATAGAATAAAATTCAAACCTGAATTCCCAAATCAGGTTTATTTTCCATAAAACCATCTCTATCTCTCTCTCTCCCTCTCTCTCCCTTGCTCTCTCTCTCTTTCTGTCTCTCTCACGCTTTCTCACTCTCTCTCTCTCTCTCCCTCTCTCTCCCTTGCTTTCTCTCTCTTTCTGTCTCTCTCACGCTTTCTCACTCTCTCTCTCCCTCTCTCCCTTGCTCTCTCTCTCTTTCTGTCTCTCTCACGCTTTCTAACACGCTCTCTCTCTCTCTCTCTCTCTCTCTCTCTCTGTCCATCTTAATTTCCTAGCCAGCGATACAATGCTTATTGTATGTGCTGAGAGCCTGGTTAGTATTCAAAGTCCAACATCGATATGAGAGAGAGAGAGAGAGAGAGCAATATTATTCTCTCAATCTATTCTCCTCCTTACATTCAAAAGGGAGGGAACGTGTGCACTCCGTCTCTCCGCTGCTGATGCTTATCCTCCTAAATGAGTTGGAGAAAGTGAGAGAGACGAATGAGGAAAAATAAAATACACCTTTATCTCTTTCTTTCTCGCTTTGCTTCTCCACAGCACACTTATGCTCAAAAAAAAAAAAAAAAAAAGAAGAAGTGAAAGACGATAAAGAGAGGAAAGGATTATCACGACATCGCTTTGATTTTATGTATGAGTCATTGGCTGCAATGTTTGATATTAATTATGACAAATATGACACCTCCGTCACCGGCTGTTCCTCTGCATACTGATCAGGCTCGTTTGCAGCAAAGTATGCTGGAGTTTCAAACGTGACGATGACCTACCCAAACAATACAATGCACCCATCTTAGAAAATCAATATAATTGCCTCAGTGTGTGTGTGTACGTGTATGTGTGTGTGTGTGTGTGTGTGTGTGTGAGAGAGAGAGAGAGAGAGGTCTCCTGAATGCAAATATCTCATAAATGAGCTCTGTAATTGCCAGCGTCACAATGATAATAACAGCTCTGCTTTACTGTTTCGAGCCACACACAACCCTTGGCAAGGATCAATATGTTTGAGTGCATGCTGTGTATTAATGTGTGTGCTCGCCACGTCTGTGCATGCTTGTGCACATGTTCGTGTGTGGCTCAGTGTGTGTATGTGTGTGTGTGTGTGTGTGTGTGTGTGTGTGTGTGTGTGTGTGTATGAATATAAATGCTCTTCGAGCCAGGAGGAATCTGAAGGAAGGGACGTGAGAACCTGTCTGCTACTGTTTCCATAGCAACCCAGCCAGAGCAGGGCCAGAAGTGTGTGTGTGTGTGTGTGTGTGTGTGGTGCTCATGGCTTCTGGAATATGGATGACTCCGACAGAAAGACAGAGAGAAAGGGAGAGAGATTTTTCCTCATACCCTATAATAAGAGCTTAACTAACACAGCTATATGATTGTATTAACTGTCAGACATTTTAGTTTCGTCTCAATCTAGCGTGCTCACTACCCAGATACTACACTGTGAGTGTGTAAACGAGACTGCATTACAGTGACACTAATGCCATTCCTACAGTCTATAGAAATAAAGATGTGTACAAAATGTAACGTTATAATCATTATACCTAATAGACAAACTTATATTGTTAATGACGAGCTAATGTAGACATTCTAGTCCTCAACATTACTGACAAACACAGATGAATTTATGAAGGTGGTAACATGATAGACATGAAAATTGTTGTTGTTGTTGTCGGTGGTGGTGTAAATGTCATTGTTTAATTAATAACAAATTGCATCCATTGGCAGATTGTTGTGATATATGAAAGATCAAACGCTTCTCGAAGTGCCGTCATTGATTGTTTTTCGATAACAGCACCCCCGTGCCTTTCTTAGCATCCGTAACTCCATACAGTTGAGGTGATAAGTTTACATACATCTGCTAAATGTTGCATTTAAAAATTAAAAAACATTTTTATTTAGTTCTACCCTGAATAAACTTTCCCACATAACAGACGTTTACATATAGTCCACAAGATACAATAATAATTTACACAAATGAACCAGTTCAAAAGTTTACACGCTTGATTATTAATACTGTGTGTCGTTACCTGGATGATCAACGACATGTTCTTTTTATGTTTTGTGATCGTCTTCATGAGTCCCTTGATTGTCCTGAGCAGTTAAACTGTCCACTGTTCTTCAGAAAAACCCTCCAGGTCCTGCGCATTCTTTACTTTTCCAGCATGTTCGGTATATTTGAGCCCTTTCCAACAGTGAGTATATGATGTTGAGCTCCATCTCTTCACACCAAGGACAGCTGAGGGACTCGTACACGACTATTACAAAAGATTCATTGACTGATGCTCAAGAAGGCAACGCGAGATATTAAGAGCCAGGGGGGTGTAAACTTTTGAACAGGATGATCGGTGTAAATTGTATTATTTTGTTTTCTGGGTAACATGTAAATATCTCATGTAGCTTCTGAGGGGAAGAACTAAATGAAAACAAATAAGATCTTTAAACAAATAATTAGATTAAACTTTATTGTCATTGTGCAGAGCACAATGAAATTCATAATCATAATAGCAATAACAATAATAATAATAATAATAATAATAATAATAATATAGACAAATGTGGATCTAATGTGGATCTACCATTCAATAATATAACAGAAAAAAATGTGTTTTCTTTTTAACAATGCAGATGCATTAAAGCCATTTTGGAAGCTGTAACAAACATTAACCTTTAACATTATTGGAACATTTGGGTCTTGTTTAGTGAATACTAAATATTTAGAGAATACTAAATACTGACTAAAAATGCAGGTGTTTGTAATAGTGTCATTTTCAAAAATCTGGCGACTTTCTGACCAGGAACATATTCACATTTCGAATTGTTCCTTTTCTGTTTTTAAATTGTGACTGCAGTGATATACGTTTTTGCATGTGCAATATTCTTAGTTATTACTTTACTGTACGTCACTGGAGTTCTTCATCACTGGTGTTGTAAGCACAGACTGTTACACCAGTGACAGTAACACCGATGATAAATCTCCATTAAAGATGGTATCAACAGCATCTCAAAGCACACCTCATTTACTACACCGGCATGAATGATATTCCAAGAAATATTTATTTTACGGGAAAAATGAAAGGTGTAACACCAATGACTATGTTTACATGCACATCAATGTTCCGATCTTAATTAGAATTTGGCAGTAGTCTAACTGGTATTGAGTCATGTAAATGCTGCAATCTGTTTGTCCGATTCAGTTTAAGACGATATTCCGATTCCCAAAATTCTTATTTCCACCCCTAGAATACGCCTGTTTTAATTGGGAATTTGTGGCATGTAAACACCTTATACAGAAAACCCACTGGAAGGAGATATAGGTACATGCTCAGTCCACAAGGAATTGTGGGTGTATGGCTACTCAGGAATACTTACAACCCCATTTCCAAAAATGTTGGGACGCTGTGTAAAATGTACATAAAAACAGAATGCAATGATTTGCAAGTCCTATAAACCCATATGTTATTCACAATAGAACAGAGAGTAAATGTACTGAGTAAATGTACCATTTTAAGAAAAAAAAACAAGGTCACTTTGAATTTCATGGCTGCAACACGTCTCAAAAAAGTTGAAACGGGGGCAACAAAAGGCTAGAGAAGTAAGTGTTATTAAAAATAAACAGCTGGAGGAACATTTTGCAACTAGTTAGGTTAATTGGCAACAGGTCAGTAACATGATTGGGTATAAAAAAAAAAGAGTATCTTAGAGAAGCAGAGTTTCTCAGAAGTAAAGATGGGTTGGAATTTGGATGGATGCCGATGTTGCTCTAAAAGCTGTATATACCTTTCAGCATTGATGATGCCTTTCCAGATGTGCAAGCTGCTCATTTTGTAGTCCCTAATGCACCCCCATACCATCAGAGATGCAGGCTTTTGAAGTGAGCACTGATGAAAAGCTGGATGGTCCCTTTCCTCTTTAGTTTATAGGACACTGTGTCCATAGATTAGTTCCAAAAAAGATTTTCCAAATTCGATTCGTCTGACCACAAAATAGTTTTCCACTTTGCCTCAGTCCATTTTAAATGAGCTTTGGCCCAGAGAAGATGATGGCGTTTCTGAATAATGTTCACATATGGCTTCTTCTTTGCATGATAGCGCATAGACCAGCATTTATGGATGGCACAGAGAACTGTGTTCACAGACAGTGAGTTCTGGAGGTGTTTCTGAGCCCATGCAGTGATTTCCATTACAGAACCATGACTGTTTTTAATGCAGTGCCGGCTGAGGGCCCGAAGATCACAGGCATGCAATATTGATTTTCAGCCTTGACCCTTGTGCACAAAGATTTCTCCAGATTCTCAGAATCTTTTTATGATATTATATACTGTAGATGATGAGATATTCATAGTCTTTGCAATTTTATGTTGAGGAACATTATTCTGAAATGGTTCCACAAATTGTAGATGCAGTTTTTCACAGATTGGTGAACCTCTGCCCATGTTTACTTCTGAAAGACTCTGTCTCTCTACGATACTCTTTTTATATCATGTATACAATTATACACCATATGTCATGGTACAAACCCTAACCCTAACCTGCTGCCAATTAACCTCCAGCTGTTTCTTTTTAGTAACACTTACTTCTCGAGCCTTTTGTTGTCCCCATCCCAAATTTTTTGAGACTTGTTGCGGCCATCAAATACAGAATTAACTTATTTTTTCCTTAAAATGTTACATTTACTCAGTTTAAACATTTCATATGTTTTCTTTGTTCTATTGTGAATAACATATGGGTTTATGAGATTTGCAAATCATTGCATTCTGTTTTTATTTACATTTTACCCAGTGTCCCAATTTTTTTGGAATTGGGGTTGTACACCAACAATGTATACAGGAATAATTCGATGCCTGTACACATATAAACATCATATGGCTGCAACTGCATATATATATATATATATATATATATATATATATATATATATATATATATACACATAAAACACATACATACATATATATATATATATGTACCTTAGTTGTACAATGATTTTCTTGTTTATTCTGAGAATAAACAAAAGTCAATCCACAATATTTATAACGTTGTAATGCAAAATTCCACTGTATAGTTGTGTATAGTCACATCCTCACAGATATCTAACATTACATACACTACAGCCATTAACATTGTAGATAGAAAGATTCGGATCTATTTGCGAAGCTTTAATATTCTGGATCAATTTCAAATGAGGGTTAATTTATGCAAATCTAGCAGGGATGCATCCTAATGCGGCTGTAGGCTGCGTGCTTTCGGCGTATGCGACGGTGCGAATAATATCAAGGAAATGAGATTCAGCTACAGATGCTTGTGACTGAAGCATGTCGCTGAGAGAACACGCACACAAACAAACACACACACACACACACAGCATGTATGGTTACCAAGAGTGTGGGGGTGCATGAGCACGCATCCATGCGTGCGTATGGGTGCTCGGGCATGATCATGGATTATAGCCTCGCACACCATCCCTCCAGCTGTGAGGCATTTGCCGTGCAGCTGTGAACCCGCACACACACACACACACACACATTTTCTACAAAAAGGCAAAAACAGAGACGTCTCAGGGTGTCAAGCTGTCGGTGGGGGAAAGCTGCTTATCCTATAAATATAGAGGTGGATTTCTTTAAAGAAATGGGAGAAAAGTCCAGGGTTCTACCAGTGCACATCACTCCTGCATTAAAGGAATAATCCAGTGTACTTCGTCCTGTGTGGATAAATAATACAGACGAGAATGTCGACCAGTGTCCAGAAAAGAGCAGAAAATCTTGAAAAAAAAAGTTCTTGAAAGTTTGCTTGAATGTAACGGCAATCGCGAGAACCTTTAATCTTTTCCTATTTACAAGAAAAATAACGAGTGAATTGATTGTGTGTTAATTGCCCGTACCGTTTCGATGTGACGTATGAAAATTAGTTTGGAAAATGCTGGAGTATTCCTTTAAGTTCCAGATATTGTTTGTTTAACGGGTTCTACCGCTTTGTGTGTTTGCTGCACTGCACTGATCAGCATCTTCAATCCATTTCCATTCATAAATTATTACACAGATACTAATGCTTTCAAATCTGAGGCATGATATACAATTTGCTTCAAATCATTAAAGGAATAATCCAGTATTTTGCAACCTAATATCTTTTTTTGGACAAATTACACACATACATGTACTTGTACAGAGAAAAGAACAGAAATCCTGCTTGCTTAAACGACATGTATAATGGCAGACTATGGGCAGTTGTTGGGGCACTCGTGGAGAACTTTTCATCCTTTCCTATTTACCAGGAAAAATTTATTGAACCTATTGTGTTAGTCTGTGTTAACGGTCTGTACCGGTCAGTCGTGATTTAAAAAAAAAAGTTTGAAAAACACTGGATTATTCCTTTAATTAATATTCAAACAGGATTTGTTTAAAGGCATTGGTTTTTGTTCAGTCTTTTAAAAGAGCGTGATCCATCCATAGCGTGTGGTATGGTGTATGCGTTCAAGTGTTTACACACACACACACACACACACACACACACACACACACACGCACACGCACACACATGCACACACAGTGTATTCCACTTTATCCCACCTTCAGTATCCCCCAACTCTTGTAGTTCCCAAGCAAGGAATGCAAACTCCCTTTCTGCCTTTTTAAACCCATAAACATCATCATTTTTCCCCGTGATGCGAGTATAACAAGTGACTCAGACATTCACAAATTTTCACAAATTGTTAGCAGAAGCGGTTTAAAAATGTACAAATCTTTTTTTTTCTTGTGTAAACAAACAATAGTGTGGTAATGGCAATAAAAAATGGAGAACTTTAATATCTACATATATAATTTTTTTGTTTCATTTAAAAATATACTTTACATTAAACTACATTACATATAACACCCTTTTAATGTATGTATATTTCAATATAATTTGGTTTTAAATGTAATAATTTATAGTTAGAATCATCAGCAGTCAGTAAATTGTCACACTGATCACAATTATGTGCACATCTCATGTCAGGATTAGATAAATGTAACAGTATAATCATATTAATATAGCAATAATATAATCTCAGGTACCAACTGGTTTTATCCAAAACCATAACCAGGATCGATATTTTAGTGCGGCCTAGATCACGGTTAATATACCACAATGTACCGAATACATAATTTTTCTGATTTCTGATCTCTGTTATGTTATACTTCCATAAACCTCACCTCTGGAATCGGCGCATGTCATATTCACATAAATAAACTCTGAGATGATTACAGGTAGAAATAATCAGAGAAAATGACATAAAAATGAGTTATCTTTTGTGTGCCTGTTACTTTAGGAAGTATCAATGTTTATTTTCTTGAATATGCAGGATATGAGCTACCCATGTGTGTACTCAGGACACAGGACTTGTGAACTTCCCTGAACTGTACATGAAGAGAAATGTCTAAACGTATAAAAGCTGAGGTTGTGCTAACAAACAAAAACAAATGGTGGCGAACGTAAATCTATGCCATTCAAACCTAGTTTATTCATACATGCATTCAAAGCTACTTTATTCATACATGCATTCAAACCTGCCTTATTCATACATACACTCAAACCTACCTTATTCATACATACATACATACAAACCTACCTTATTCATGCATACATACATTCAAACCTACTTTATTCATACATACACTCAAACCTACCTTATTCATGCATACATACATTCAAACCTACTTTATTCATACATACATTCAAACCTACTTTATTCATACATACATTCAAACCTACCTTATTCATACATACATTCAAACCTACCATATTCATGCATACATTCAAACCTGCCTTATTCATTCATACATACATACAAACCTACCTTATTCATTCAAACATTCAAACCTACTTTATTCATACATACATTCAAACCTACTTTATTCATACATACATTCAAACCTGCCTTATTCATTCATACATTCAAATCTACTTTATTCATACATACATTCAAACCTACCTTATTCATACATACATACATACAAACCTACCTTATTCATTCAAACATTCAAATCTACTTTATTCATACATACATTCAAACCTACCATATTCACGTATCCATACATTCAAACCTACTTTATTCATACATACATTCAAATCTACTTTATTCATACATACATACAAACCTACCTTATTCATACATACATTCAAACCTACCTGATTCATTCACACATTCGAACCTACTTTATTCATACATACATTCAAACCAACCATATTCAAACCTACTTTATTCATACATACATACATACATACATACATACATACATACATACATTCAACCCTACTTCATTCATACAGACATACATACATACATACAAACATTCAACCCTACTTTATTCATACATACATACATACATTCAACCCTACTTTATTCATACATAAATACATACATACATACATACATACATACATACATACATACATACATACATACATACATTCAACCCTACTTTATTCATACAGACATACATACACACATTCAACCCTACTTTATTCATACATAAATACATAAATACATACATACATACATACATTCAACCCTACTTTATTCATACATACATACATACATACATTCAAACCTACTTTATTCATACATATTCAAACCTACTTTATTCATTCATGCATTCAAACCTGCCTTATTCATACATACATTCAAACCTACCGTATTCACACATACATACATACATACAAACCTACCTTATTCATTCATACATTCAAACCTACTTTATTCATTCAAACATTCAAACCTACTTTATTCATACATACATTCAAACCTACCTTATTCATACATACATCCAAACCTACTTTATTCATACATACATACAGTGCCTTGCGAAAGTATTCGGCCCCCTTGAACTGTTCGACTTTTTGCCATGTTTCAGGCTTCAAACATAAAGATATAAAACTGTAATTTTTTT
>JAFFST010054169.1:162330-190567 GCA_022414735.1 Noturus placidus
GTGGGGGGGGGGGGGACTATAAGAGCATGTGTCTATTCGCTGTGCATTTACTATGTTAACGCGAGCCTATGTGTAAATGTGTGTGTGTTAGCAAGTTTCTTGGCGGTGCTGTGGGTTCTGGCTGTGCTCCAAGCGGGCCGTGGGGCCCAGCAGAGAGCAGACTCTTTCAGTGAAATGGGGAGGAGCTCTTTCTTTTCCTTAATCCCTCTCTCTCTCTCTCTCTTTTCTACCTGCCCCTTTTCTACAGGATCCCTTGCTAGTTGGTCAAAGAGAGAGAGTGTCTCTAAAGAGAGAGACCCAGTCTCTAAAACTGAAACACTACAGCCAAGCACTTCCCTTGCTTTTTTTCACTGAGCATGCAGTAGATTTCCTTCCGCCTTTCTTTGTGTTCACAGTTCACCCTGATACGCTTTCTGCTTTCTGATTCGCCGGCACTGGCACAGAGCGCAGAACATTCGACTGGATCGTTTAGACTACTGTTGATAAAAGTTGCCGTTACAGTCTGATCATCACAGTTTGTTCTCTGTTTATGCTACTCGGTAGTTGAATTGGAGGGGGGGGGGGGGACTTTTAGAGGATGTGGGTTTACATAACAGACAAATTAAGGATATCAATAAATTTCACTCCAGAGCCCCAAACTCATTCACATAGTGAAGAAAGCTGTAACAGGTGTCAGATATCTAGCTACATGGAGTGGACAAATATCCAAAGCCCACATAACTGGCTAGTTAGCTGGATAGTGAATGTAACAGTCTAATTAAAATGTTAAGACAATCCACCGAGATTATGCACCCAGTTCTGGGCATCTTTTACTGGACATGTGTAAGGACAGTCAGTCTGAAGGGTACTGATAGTAGAGGCCTTAAATGATATAAAAGCACTCATCCAAAGGACATGGAAAGAGGATTATTTCTGTCACCCTCTTGCATGCCTTAGATCAAGCCCTGATGTCACTCCAATGTGCCACATAATGCTCTGTTGCCTCAGCTGGCACGATAACCCAGTGATAGACTGGCAAGGATGCTCACTGGGAGATCTTGAGGTTCTGAGAAAGTAACAATCAGGATTTGAACAGGGTTTGAACATCCCATAGGGCATTTTGCCTAGAGGATGCCAGCCACCAAATGTCAGTGACCAGGTACAGAAGGGATTAGTCAGAGAAGCCAACTAAAGAGGCCAAGGGTAAATTGCTACCAGCATCATGCTTCACTGTGGAGATGGTGTTCTCAGGGTGATGAAGTGTGTTGGACTTCTGCCCAGCATAGCACTGTTGTACCGAAAAGTTCATTTTTGGTCTAATCAGACCAGAGAAGCTTTTCTACCTGTTTTGTGAGTCTATGACTTTTTGCTTTTGGCAAACTCCAAACACGATTTCATACACAGTATCTCACAAAAGTGAGTACACCCCTCAAATTTTTGTAAATATTTGATGATATCTTTTCATGTGATAACACTAAAGAAATGAGACTTTGCTACAATGTAAAGTAGTGAGTGTACAGCTTGTGTAACAGTGTCAATTTACTGTCCCCTCAAAATAACTCAACACACAGACATGTGTCTAAACCACTGGCAACAAAAGTGAGTACACCCCTAAGTGAAAATGTCCAAATTGGACACTTAACCCTCTTGGGCATGGAGTTCACCAGAGCTTCACAGGTTGCCACTGGAGTCCTCTTCCACTCCTCCATGACCACATCACTGAGCTGGTGGATGTTAGAGACCTTGTGTTCCTCCACCTTCCATTTGAGGATACCCCACAGATGCTCAATAGGGTTTAGGTCAGGAGACATGCTTGGCCAGTCCATCACCTTCACCCTCAGCTTCTTTAGCAAGGAAGTGGTTGTCTTGGAGGTGTGTTTGGGGTCGTTATCATGCTGGAATACTGTATACTGATCATGCTCTGATTCAGTATGTCACAGTACATGTTGGCATTCAGTACTCACTTTTGTTAGATACTGTAGCTTATCACTCTTCCATAGAGCCGAGCTTCTTGGCGTGCCCGGGTAATGGTTGTCCAGTGGTCAGCTCCTTCCAGACATTTATCTTTTACTGGACAGGATATCTCTTTATTTTATGTATAAGGATAGATATTCTGAAGCTTTTCGATAATGGAGAATTTAAAAGATATCACATAATGACAAAGGAGATCGAGGGGTATTAGAATGGGCACTATTTTGTGTCATAACCTCATCTTAAACTGAGCATAGATATCACTCCAATGTGCTGCTTCCTGCATGGGTTAGCTCAGCTGGCAGGATGACCCAGTGATCGTCTGGCAGAAATGCTGACTGGAAGGTTTTCAGGTTTAGCTTGTAGCTCGATTGAAAGCACTCTTACATGCTGATCTAAGAACTCTGGGCCCAACAGTCACATTGAATTGAATCTTGTTCTGGCTCTTGTTCCGTTCATTATTTTCTCATTCAACTCTGTTGTTTCTATGATAATACAATTGCAGAATCTATTTAAAACACCCAAGACTCTTTAAACAGAACAGAAACAGACATGTTTGGGGGGTCTTCCAGACGCCATTGTGTGCACAGGTGTGAGTCCAAAGAAAAGATGAAGGCGATGTGGCAGGCACCAAAATCGTATTTCTACAAACCTACTATGTCCACCACTAATTAGGAGCATATTGGAGCATCAAGGCCTCAGTTATTGAGCCATATGATCAATTCAGTGAACACTTACATTCAGCGCCGTGACATTCAGCACTTCGAAATGTAATTGAGAGTCGTGCGATATTCGTTCCGCTACGGGGCTTCAAATTAAATTCCCTACAGTCCTACAGTCTTGGAAAGAAATCATTCCAGTGGATTCTTGGCTCAAGGCGGGCATATGTCTATAATTTCTATATTAATGTAACTTACAGTGTTATGTCCAGTGCTCTCTTCTTTCTGTCTCTTGTTGGTAATAGCTGGTACTAAGCTATGCCAAGCTTGTGACCTGATTAAAGCAATGGAACAAAATGAAATTAAGTGTTGTGGAACAACGTGATTACTTGTTAAATCTGGGAATGTGAGGGAACATAATGTATGTTAAAGACAGGGCTTTTTCGTCAACTGCTGTCTTCGACTCATGCATAATAGAAACAATTCTGAATTCTGCTTCCTTGAGAATGATTATGCGGTAAATCCTCATCGATCCTGTGAACGTCAGTAGTTACTAGTGACTGGTCATTTTGTCTCACAAAATTATCATAGAGTCACTACGTTTGTTCACATCATATTCTTTCGGTGTGTTTTTGTTGGCTATGCATTGTGAAATATCTGGATTTAAATGAATGAATGTGTCCAGAAATCCCCCCTGGGGTGTTCACCACACACCACAATAACCTCAAAACATAAAACAACAAGAAAGAAAAAAAAACAGTTCGTTCAGCATTTTTAATTGTTTTTCAGGATTCTTTGTGGTTTAAAAAAAAACCCCACAAGGACAACTTTAAAGAGTTCTTAAAAATGCAATAATGACGGTGCTTGAGGTACAATAGTGAAATTGGTGAAAGGTTCAAGATTATGGTACATTGAAGCAGTAAGAGTAAATATGAAAATCATGATGTTTTATTGCTCATTTGAACATTCATTAATCCGCCAAGTAATGACTGTCCCCATTTTATGTTATAGTATTGGGTTTTAAAGAAGCCTTTAATTTGATGTAGCATCACTTATTGGTGGTTCTTTGAAGAACATTTTATGGAAGAGTCTCAAAAGTGACCCATCAAAAAATTTCCTAATCCAGTTTTCTAATCTTCAAATGTCCAGTTTCGGTGAACCTGTGCCCCACTGTAGCCTCAATTTCCCATTCTTGGCTGACAGGAGTGGACCCTGATGTGGGCTTCTGCTGTTGTAGCACATCTGCCTCAAGGTTCTGCGTGTTGTGCAGTCTGGGATACTTTTCTGCTCATCACAGGTGCAAAGAGTGGATATTTATGTCATCTTATCTTCCTGTCAGTTCAAACCAGTCTGGTCATTCTCCCTCTGTCCTCTCTCATCAGCAAGGTGTTTCCACCCACAGAACTGCTGCTCACTAGATTCATATCCTTGGCACCATTTTGAGTTAACTTTAGAGACTGTTAAGCATGAAGGAGATCAGCAGTTTCTGAAATATTCGATCCAGGCCGTCTGGCACCAACAACCCTGCCATTGTCAAAGTCACTGAGATCATATTTTTTCCCCTGTTCTGATGTTTGATGTGAGCATTACCTGAAGCTCTTTACTTGTATTTGCATGATTTCGTAATTGATTTCATGCATAATATATTTCCTAGTCTGCTAGTATGCTTGGTGTATGGCTCAGAAATTGGAAAAAATATAAATAAATCAATCGGTTTGCTGCAAGCGTTTCAGTTCTTGTGCTCCAACCAAACTATAATGTTCCCAAACCAGGTAGAATGAGATGAAAAATGGTTACTATAATTCCTTTTGCATAGGCTGTATGAATGCAGTTTATAATAAAACAATTAGATTGGATCATATTTAATATTAGACATGGCAGCTTTGTTTGTATGTACTGTATAATGTCCACACGCACATGCACACGCATACACACACACACACACACACACACACACACACACTCTGGAATTTTACTGTTTGTACTCCAATATATAGCTATGAAATAGGCCAAAATTTGTTCCACATTGCCAGTAGATTGAGCAAATTAATTGTATAAAACTGCATAGACATGCTAGCTGGCTAACTGCCCATCCCTAGTCTCATCCCTTGTCTAATCCATACTTTAACATAATGAGGTTTTATGTTGAGAAAACATGTTTACAGTAAGTGTAAATGACCTTGATTCTTAATCCATAGACCTGAAGCCATAACATTATAGCCTGTGCTGCGAAATGATACAATCAATGAAATCACGTGAGACGTGATGTTAATCCAAAAATGACATGAATAATAAGCTAAAAAACAAGCAAACAAAAAACTTGATTAGTCTTTAAAAAAAAGTGTAGTACTTATTAAAAAGGATTTAAGTTCTTTTTCCCAGTTAGTTTCTGGTTTTCAAAGTTTTATTGTTGTTGCAGGCATGCATTGAAATCATTTATAAAGTTCAAATGAACTTTTCTCTCACCCTGTTCTAGATTATTTTTACAGGTGATTATGGAGCATTTTTAAATCAAGTCCATGCAACATAATCTGTTGAACATGATCTTCATATAAATATATGTTGGTGTCACTTTGATGCACGTTAAAAAAAAAAGGCTAGGCTTTATTCATGTCTGCCTTTGTGTCTTGGGCACTAAAAGATAGATGACAGAAGGGACACCTGCATCTTTAATGTGGTATAAAGGTGGCATGCAGGTGGATGTCATGCCAAGAATCCACCACCATAGCCAAAGAAAAACAAACACCCCCCCCCTTCTCCCCCAAGTTCAGTGTCTGACATCTGCAAACCCCCCCTTTAAACAACACCATGGTGGTCTGGTCCTAAACTACTACTGAAGGACTTCTACATCCCTTTCTCTAGGGTGTAGGGTGTAAGATAATATCTTGTGTCTCAGGAACAGGGCTCGGAGGTTAGTGAGGACGTGTTGGAATGCTACACACTGCTTAGTGTTTCTGCCACGAGTCCATTGACTATTAGTTAATCTTGGAGAAGATGACAAACTTGAGCATCGTAGGTCTGGAATAGTGTTTGTGTATCATTTATGTAGAGATATCGTGCTGTGTGTGTGAATGATGTATGTTTTGAGTAGAGTCTGTGCTGTATTCACGGCTATGTAGATGTGTTGCGTTTTTATGGTCTCGGGACAGTGTTTAGTATCCGGCGTCTTTAGTAATGTTCCTGAATCCTTCTTTGAAAGAGAGAACACTTAGTATTTATTCAACTGTGTTTGTGTGTGGAGTATAGAGAGAGAGAGAGAGAGAGAGAGAGAGAGAGAAATGTTTTCTATTACAATGACAGAGTGTCCAGTAGAGTGGAGCGAAGCAGAAAGAGTCAGAGTGAGAGTGAGAGGAAAGATGGATGGAACAACTGAGCTGTGTGCCCTGCCAGAATTGTAGGAAATTAATTAAAAGGAAGAGTGCAGTCCAGGCAGAGAGTTTTGTTTTGCTGTGACATTTGTGCCGAGTCGAAAGATTTTGTGTCCCGTTCAGGTAGATACAACTACACCAAGAAAAAAAATGTCCCACAATCCAAAACTTTATCCAAGAGCTGAAAACACGGTTTAAAATGTTCCCTTATTGCGAGAGGTGTTACACAAGAAAGCTAGAAACCCCTCGCTCACACATGGTTCACTTCTGCCCAAATTAATTTTTAATATGTTCTATTGCGAGCCAACCACAATTCACACACTCAGGTTAAGTGAATGTATGATTTAATTTTGTAAACAGCAATTATACAGTAATTCGTATTGATTCCTTTTTTGTGTGTGTGTGTGTGTTTAATTCATAGCTTTGATGCACTGAATAAATTATGGGGCCTGGTTAAATTGATTGTTATTAGGAGGCTTGCTGATGACAAGCTAATTGATATCTTTTCAATTCATCAGTGCATTTCATTCAGCGGACGAGTTTGTAATTGATATTTGACCCCAGTAGGCAGGGAGAGTATCCGAGCACTTAACGGCAAAGTAGTGAGGAGGGGTGCACTGAGAAGAGGGAGGTTATAGAACTGTACTGGTTAGACTGGATGACTCTGAATGAGATTTTTTAAAATCGTTTATATTGTATTTATAATCATATTTACGCATGGGTACTGCAGAACTGCAGTTTTTCCTCATTTATCCAGTGATAAGCTTTCTAATGTGATAATAGCAGTATAATGCTAACTTGCACGAATGCAGTTAATTTCCTGTCAAAATCTTCATATTCAACTATGAACCTTTAATTACAATAAGAATGAGAATCAATGACATTGAATAGAGTTTTAATGATTGATTCTGATTGGCTGGAAGGTGTGCGTTCAAAGCGTATAATGCACAGGAAGTTCCGGTCAGTTTAATCACCGTTTTAAATTAATGCGCTGCCTATGAACAACTGAAACCATAGTAACATACAGTTACAGTTGCATACAGTAGTTAGGCTCACAGCTAAATTATTAGTAGAGACACAGGTAATTCACATTTCTCTCTCTCATAACAATTTATTAGAATTCATGTAAATAAATATAATCTTATCACACTATTTTTTCTCCGTGTATGATTTGGAGCGGAAAGAACACTAGATATAACGACCCATAAATAAAATAACTAACGAAAATGAACCGTTATTTTTTAGCTTTTCAGTCAGATTTTATGCTGCAAACATCAATGACAGCTTAAAGTTGTCAATGCTGGGGGTTCGATTCCCACCGTGGCCCTGTGTGTGTGTGGAGTTTGCATGTTCTCCCCGTGCTGTGGGGGTACTCCGGTTTCCTCCTCCAGTCCAAAGACATGCATGGTAGGCTGATTGGCGTGTCCAAAGTGTCTGTAGTGTATGAATGGGTGTATGAGTGTGTATGTGAGTGTGCCCTGCGATGGATTGGCACCCTGTCCAGGGTGTACCCGTTGACCCTGAAGGAAGGATAAGTGGTATAGAAGATGGATGGATAGTTTCCTCAAATTTTTTGAGTTAAATGAACTATCCGGTGTTACAGTGCATGGTATAAGTGGGATAAACCATGGTTAGGTGTGCATTACATGATCTTAAAGACTCCACAGAGCCAACCACCTTTGCCTCCACGTCATGCATTAAAATTGTGTAATGCACGAGTGGATTATAACATACATGGATTATAATAGATTATATAAAAGAAAGTATAAAGTTATAGATTATAATTTATTTCTCATCGAAAGAAGTCCTCTTTGGTCAAGGCACCACAAGCTAACCTTTTTACGAATTTACAAAGCACTATGCCAGGAATGTAGACACAAACAAGCAGTGATGCCAAAAAGAGAGTATAAAACAAGTGCGAGGGCGGGACAAACAATAGCGATCAGATTTTGGTCGACAAGAACATTGGCTCGCACAAGCACACCTCAGTCTGGCTTTACACACTTTGAGGTGAGCCGGAGAGCCATAGCATATGTAATTGAATAACAATTCAATCGAGTGCAAGACTGTCGCAGATGTCCGCTTGAAATGTCGTTAGATTTGTTGCAAGGATCTTTTTTGAAATAAAGTCACTAAAGAGGTGTAAAAATCTAGTCGCCAAAACTAGTGACAAAATCTCCAAGTTGGCAACACTGTTTGGATTAGTGACAGTGTGCATGTTCTCCCCATGTCCACATGGGTTTCTAGTTTCCTCCCTCCTCTCGAAAACATGTGAGTAGGTGGATTGGCTAAAGATAAACTGCCCCTAGGTGTACATGAGTATGTGAATGTGTGTGCATTGTGATGGACCGGCGTACCATTCAGGGTGTATTTCTGCCTCGCCCCCAGTGTTCCTGGCAAAAATATATTTATGTATTCTCTTATACACAAAGGGTTATTTCAGGGTTCTTTGAATGGTTAATGGACATGTTATGGATGGATAATGGACATTTATAAATCAACCTTCCTTCTGTAGCAATTATCTAAATAATACCTATAAAAAAATAACCAAAAAAAAAAAAGATAAGAGCATTACCTGATCCTCCATCTTTCAACTTATTCTACATCATTGGGCTGTGGAATCTAGAAAGAAACAGGACCTGTGTCCTAGAGTGCTAAGCTGTACATCTGCTCTAGATCTAAGAATTTATTTATTGATCAGACTTCAGTTTCCCTGAACCAACGGGCACAAAAACCATAGTCTCTTATCTTCAGTAAAAAGCAACATTGTGACCCAGAGCAACACGCTCATAGACAGACAAGATTTCGCTTGAAATAATTTTCCCAGAAAGCCATACTCAGCAAAGATGCACGGTACAAACATCCAAGACCATTTTAAGGCAAAGTGGTAATGGCTCCGTTTTCTGATCTTCACTGATGGAGTCACAACGCTGAGCATCAACAAGAGTTTTCATTCCTTTCAACAAGGGAGCATTTTTTATTTGTATTATATGTAAGGGGGGAAAGAGTAAATGGAAGGCCTATATCAATTTCTGTGGGATTTTGCGTTGGTAAAAGCAGTGAGAGCAATTGCATGAAAACGTCTTGGGGAATAGTGTATACCCTCAGATGGAGGAAGAGAGATGCTGAGGTTGTAGCCGTTTATAGCTTTTTCTCTCCTGTCTGCTCTCCCTTTCTCTCTCTTGGGTGGATGTAGTGGTAGGGTTCATGTTCAGGATTCAATTGCAAACAAATGCAGTTAATCCCAGGAGCTCCCCACATCCTGCACGCTTACTATTCCACAAAATGAACAGCAGACATTGTCACCTCCGCGCACGCACATATGCACACCCTCACACACAAACATGCAGACCATTCGGTTAACATTTTATTGTTTGCAAAATAAGAACAAATGTGTTCCCTTTTTTCCTTGCACCCTTGTATGTGCTATTTCCAGCTAGCGATATCTTGTTGTTTTCAATAAGTAAACACCTTGCCTCTGTTGTGTTTTGCTCCGCATTGTTTTTTTATTTATGGCATTTCTGACTCTGGTTTGTTTAGCTTCTTGTAAAGTGTTTTCTAATAAAATCATCTCCGAGGAATAGGATAATGCTAGGCCTATGTGTTGCAATATACAGCGATGTAAAATAGATCAAACGCAACTGTTGTTTTCCTATTATTGATTTTCATTTTATAACCAGTGATGGTTGGAATTTCAACCCAGCAATTCCGAGCAGTCCTTCAGTTAAAGCATGTGAATGCTTGTTGTGAGTTGGCCAGTGAGTCTCCATTCACATAGAAACTGAAGAAGTAACTAACCAATAGAAAGTGATCCCATATGTGTTAGGTGAGGTTAAAGGTCAGGAGAGCAAGACCAGATGTTAGATGGTCATCTGTCCTGAACAATCTGCTGACACCTCGGCTGTAGCAAGGACACGCTCACCGTCTTGCAAGCCACTCTAGCTATCACTAGAGTCTGGAAGTAGTGCAGCCAACAACTGCCTACACTCACAGGAAGGCTCAGGTGCAACCAACAAATTACTGATCATTGTTGTTCTGTGTCGTATAGACGGGAACATTGTGTGACCTTAGTCTTATAAGGTTCTTTTCTTATAAGGTCACGATATATCTGGCCAAACCAACACAACTTAATATAGATAGTTGGTGAAAGTAGTAGCTAAGCTGTATGATGAGCTGCATGACTGAAGTCTGTTTTTGTGACTGATCTAACCTGCAATGCTAGGACATTAGAACATTAACTAAATGATCAGTCAACACTTCTTTAACTTTAGAGAATACCTACCAGATGTTTGCTGGATAGATTACTTGTAAGACATCCACATAACTCCATTTTGCCTGTACTTTCTTTTGTATTTCTCCCAAAGTCCTCCTGGCTTGTTGTGCGAAATAAATGGTTTGACAAAGCTCAAATGAACACAAATGAGTGCGACTGCAGCACTGCTTTTAGTCTTTAGAAGACTTTTAATTCGCTACCAGTCGTGAGAAGAGATGATGGGAAATTGTGCAGCAGACTCATGGCATGAACGGCGGTGCTGGAAAGTTTTGTGCTGGACACTTTGTTTTGGTTCAAACCAAGCAAACCTCAAAATTAAGGTGGGGGAGGGGAGAAGTCTGAGGACAGTTTGCAGATTGTTTACTGCGTCTCTACTGCTTTTGTCAGCTTTCATGCTTCGAAACAAAGATATGACAAAATTAGAGTAATTTAAGTGAGTTTCGGTAAGATCAAACATTTTAGGATAGCTGAGATGAAACATGGTCTAGAATTGCTTGTGATGTGAAACTTTTCAAAAACTATATCTGGCTAAGTGTACTGTTCAATTTCATATTCAAAAGTTTGTTTCCCACTGAACAGACAAAAACTATTTCAATGAGTCTAATAGTTGTGGCCAATAGCTGTATTTACCTGGAATAGAGACACACTGAAGGGTTTATGAAGTTTATAATACACTATAGTCCTTGTATCTAGAAAATAAATAAATAAATAAAATTAAAACATCCTTGGACGGGAGTCTGAAAGAATGCTGTTAGCTCTGGTTGGTACGTGTATATGTATGGGGATCAAAGCAACTTGAGCTAATCACACACATCTGGGAGTTCATGTATATGAAAGGGCAGTTAGTGTCTCCTGAAAGCATGTTCAGCAACCCTGTGCGTAGCATCTTGAAATGGAGGCGGTGCCTTCATTTGTCTCAGAGGAAGCACATGCTATTGTCATGCAATAGCAGGAGCAAACCTAAATAATGAAGCAAGAACTGGAACAGCCTGGGAATTGGCTATGACTAAATAGGGATACAAACTGAATAAGAAATAAAATATTACTATACGTTTCACATTAAAAAAAACAAACATTTAATTTCCTCCCCATCGATATACACCCAAACTGAAGGAAGAAAACTTTTTTATTAAAAGCTTGTCCTCATGGTAGGGGCACAGTCCCATGTCTGTAGTTGGGTTTTTATTATGCGTATTCATCAGATCTTTTTCATTAAATAATTACCTAAGAGAATGAATTCATTGACACAAGGCATTTCATGAATATATTTAAAATCATTTCAGATTCATGTGTAATAAAAAGAGAAAGGTCTGCACGTTAAAAAAAAAAAAAAGCAGTGGTATCACAGTTCTGGTTTATTTTGATGAGAAGATGGTGAATAACGTTTCATTAGCACTTGTTTAGTCAGTATCAGTCCTGTCTAGACGCACAGACCTGCATACTTCGCTGAGGCATGAAATACAGGACATATAATTGGTACATTAGATGTAAATTAATGAGGGCATAATGCATAAGCTTAGGGAAATATCGATATCATGTATCGATTTATGAGTGTAGACATGACCCAGAATCGCAGAAACGTATAGTGTGGACTGAACCATCGAGGAGGAGTATAGGGGGGAGCGTCAGGAAGACTTTCCTGCTTAAATAAAGCCAGGCTAGTCCTGTGAGCGGTTTCATTCTTATTTTTTATAGTAAGGATCTCACAGGTAGGCTGTGTATCAGTAATATGTGTGCGTCGGAGTAGGTTATAAACATTGCATTTCCGGTGCAGAGGTGATAACATGGTGTCTCCGTACAGCATCCACGCTGTAAAAACAAACAAACAAACAAACAAAAAAAAAAAAAAAAAACCCAAAACAAAACCCACAGCAGGGTTTTCATCTCGAGCTGTTAACATAAGATAACAACACAACACAAGAGTCCAGGGTGGAAAGGACCCAAGAACTGCTTCTGGGGCGGTAGCAATATGGTTGGAGGAGTGAGTGCTTGTGTTTTTCGGCTCAAATTGCGCAAGAAGGTCGCACACATCGAGCCATTCTTCTTCCACACACACACACACACACACACACACACTATATATATGTATATATCCTATGCATGTTGCTACTATCAGTTCACAAGCATCCTGCTGCAGAATAACAAACACTGATCAGCTGTGTGTGTGTTTAATGTAACAGTCTGCCATATGATTTGATACACTGCTATTTCCGACACCACAGGCTTGATATTATGTGTCTGTGGACCGAGTGTGTTCACACACGCGGGTTTAAATGGGAAAAAATCGCGATCGTTGAAAAGCTTTGTATTTCATGATCGCCGCCATTTCCACTCTCTCTCACTCTCTCTCTCTATCTCTCACTCTCTCACACACACACACACGAATATCCAGGCTGAGGTTGTAGCTGGGTTTTTTGTGCTCGCTCTCACACACACACACACACACACACACACACACACGAATATCCAGGCTGAGGTTGTAGCTGGGTTTTTTGTGCTCTCTCTCTCTCTCACACACCCACACACCCACACACACACACACACACACACACACACACACACATGCTCTCTCTCTCTCTCTCACACACACACACACACACACACACAGACGAATATCCAGGCTGAGGTTGTAGCTGGGTTTTTTGTGCTCTCTCTCTCTCTCTCTCTCTCTCTCTCTCGCCTGGGTTCAGTAGGAGCCTGCTGTTCAGCAGCACCCCTCCCCCAGTCTTTGGCGAAACAGGAACAACTTCTTTGAGAGAGAAAAGAGAAGGCTGCACAAGTTTCTGGAGTCTTGGAGCAGATATGTAGCCTCCACTTGGTTATCCATTTGGGAGCTAAGATTCTTCTGGATGTATTATTATTATTATTTTATTTTGCAGCTGCTCTTTGTTTGTCTTTTCTTCTTCTTTTTTTTTGGGTGGAAAAATGGTCGACTTACCTCGAGGATTATAATTGTCGGTGGAGAGAGGGGGAGCTCGCTCTCTCTCGGTTGTGGAATACTTTACCTTTTTTTGAGCAGAGAGTGGAATTAGCAGAGAAGTGACTAATCGACTAACCACCACTAATCCCTCCTTCTTTCTTTAATGGCACCTGAGGAATGGAAAGACTTTTGCCTGGAGTAGCTCTGTGTACGAGTGTCTGTTTCGATGTGATATATGATAGGATATGATGCATGGTAAGACTCGGTTTTGCTTTCGATCCCTTTGTTTGTTTGTTGTTGAACCGTCCTGTAACTTTCTCCTGCACCGGGGCCGGTAGTCATCACGCTCGGCGTCTCTCCCATTCAACTCGACGGCCATGCATTTATAAATCCTAAAAGGACTGAAACGACCAGATTTCCGACATTGTGAACATCCAAGACCGGAAGCTATAAGTATCCAAACTTTGCCCTGTGCTTGCTAGTGAACCCGTGTACTGTCCAGGCCTGTGGGGTTTTGTTTGTTTCCAACCCGTTTTCAGGGTTCAGTTCAAATGGCCCGAGATGTTTACAACGCTGTTTTCGCTTATTTTTTAAAAAAAAAAAAAACTTTAGTTGAAACAAATTAAACGTCTCCGTATTGACCAGCCTCAAAGAAATAATGTGAAGTAACTCGTTTGTTTGGTCAACGTACCTTTTTTTTTTTTCTTCGTTTTAAACCGTCTCACGTCGGTCATGTCCACCCTCAGGTCTTTTTGTCCCGTTTGGAGAATCCCATCAGGTCTGAAGAGGAAGTCTGAGCTTTGGTTTCTTGCTCTTCGTTGGAAACTTCGTCGCTAAAATAACCCACAACAACAAGTTTTATACACCTGGTACCAAGCCAGGACAGTTTAAACGACTTCCCCCCCCCCACCCCAAAACTTACCTGTGTTGCTTTAAGCTAATATTGCTTTAGCTTAGCATACAAAACAAACGCTGTTTTGTTGCGCGTGGCCCCTCGTCTCGAGACTGTTGGCATGCTATAGCTCGCTAAACTGCTCACGCGATATGTTTACACACTGTTTATAAGATATACTCAAAGTTATATGTCATTTATGGCCTGGACTGGAATGTGATAAACTCTGAAACGTCTATTTATGTATTTTCTGTCGTATTTCAAATACTTTTAATAAACTGAGCCTGTGTTCCTTAGTTCCCTGCTGAAAACAAACAAACAAACAATATAAACCCTCACAGAATTTGTAATGGTCCTTGTGGGTCTCTACTGCTAATTTGTTGCCTTGTATTGGTGGTATGTCTTGTTGAATACCGTTAAGGGCCGGGAATGGTTTTAGTGGTTAGCTGATGGGTTGTAATGGTATTTGTACTGGACACCATTAGAATGTCTGTGATGGTTTCTGTCCCCCACCCCCCTTCCCAGCAGGTTTAGGTGTTGCTAGTTTTCATTTGGAAAAAGAAACCACAGATTTGTGGGGTTTATTCTTCCAAATTAAGCACATTTGCAAAGGCCTAGTTTGAATACATGACCTCTGATTCTGTTCCTATGCAAATTACAGGCCGGTGTGGCTGCAACCTCTGGCCATCATGGTGGTTTGGCCTCTGAAACAAGAGCAAGCTGTTAATACCTTTCCTGTGAGGATAAGTCGCCTCTCGTTTAGTATTTAGGTTTTTCCTTCTAACCTCAGCAAAGATTGTGCGATTCATTGATATGCCACAAGAACAGCAAATTTTACACAGGAAGACCGAATTAGTCATTTTACCCAATACATTTTTATTGCAAGACAGATTTGGTTTCCTGAAGTAATTATCATATTGGTATTAGAGTAAGTGTTGGTGTGTGTAAAAAGGCAGATGCAATATATGGTAGCCTCAGACTTGCACGGAAGTTCGTAATTGCGTTTTGATCCGCCACATCAGAATGAAACTGCTTAAAAGAGAAAATGACCTCAGATATTTGCATGTTTATCTTGATCGTTAAAGTGATCTTCACAGACATCCAAGGTTTATTTTTTTTTTTTTTCCAAATGTAATACTCTGTTCACTTTTTTTCCTTGTTTGAACATCTTTCCTGACATGTTGCTCTATTTTGGTTATAGTCTCCTAAATTACCCACAATGCTGTTTGACTGCTAGCTACAGAGAGCAGTGCTTTAGCACTTTATTCTGTCCAACTCTGCCAAAACAGTTCAGATTCAAAAGATTTAGGTTTCAAGCTAATAACATCATCATTGTACTTATATTTGTCATCTCGCAGATCTATAAGCAGTTTAGTCGAGTCTCTTCTGCGACTCTGTGCAACTGCACTGTATAGCTGCATTTCATTTGAGTCCAGATTTTACTTTCTCCACTATTGCTATGCTGGATTTCTCATTGCTATGATACTGAACATTATGATACTGAACATTGGAAAACTGTGACTAAGCGAAGAAGCTCTTTCTCTTCAGTTTTTAGGAGCGAACAGTGACTTTGTGAAATCACTTTGAGATTTGATGAATTTTTTTTCTCTCTCTCCTATTAAACAACATTGTAACTGTGCTAGCAATGTCTTCCTATGATGTCCGCGTGGCTCACAGGAATAATGAAAATACAGCATCAACCAACAAATTAGCACGAGCAACACAAAGCATATCACAGATATTTCACTATAAACATATTTAATGTGTTTTATGGTTCGGATTTTTTCCTAAGAGTGCATAGAACTCAGTTCTGTGGTTTTGTGTGTGTTAAGATTCGAGCTGTCACACAGGTAAAATTCAGTACTTTGCCCATTCTGTTCTTTATAGTGTAATATATCCTGTTGTAAAAATATTTGTCACATATTTCAAAGAGCTCATCATCATCATCATTACCATAATAGTTTAATGTAAAAAAAAAAAAAGATATTTCAGGTTTCTTTATGGTACACCTTCACACCCAGGCATGAACATGTTTGCTGTGTTCCTGTTTGTCATGATTTGAATAGCAAAATACCCACATGGTAATCTCTTTGAATGCACAAGTCATTAATTTTTTCCAACTGAAATCCAGCACACCTTTTTCCACACTGCTATATACATGATACTATTTTAATCGAATCAACTGTGATTCAGTGCTTAGGCTTGAAAATTGAAAAAATAGGTAGGAAATAATACGTTATGGAAATGTACATGGAATTATTGGACATACCCTGCCCTTAGAATTTTCTTAGCAGTTCTTCCTTATCATATTACTTAAGATTTGTTGTGTGTGTGTGTGTGTGTGTGTGTGTGTTTTTTTTTTAAATACTTTATGGGAAAGCCAAAGGAGTGCCTTTTTGCTTCTGGTTTGTGTGTGCTGTTGAATGGAATACCCACTGCATCTATCCACAAACTGAGTCATATAATTGCTCCCATAGCTTTTGGTTTTGGAGATTAGCATGTGGTAGAATATGTTAAGTGGGTTCAAAAGTAGAAAGTTCTCTGGGTTTTCTTCACTTCGTCTTGGCACGCATCCTGACGTTTTTGGGGTTCATTTGGCCACGGGCACATGGCATGTTGGACCTGTAGGTCTGTGGGTCTTCCATAGATGGTTAAAAACCGCTTTGTGGACTGGACTGTGTACGCACCTCATTGGACCCCTAATGTTTTTTGACACTGATCTGGAATAGGGCTCGAAAGATGGCCTGGCACTTAACAATTTATTTTTTTAATCCCAGCCAACTTTTATTTCCAAGTATAGAAACTTGTATCTTGGTGCAACATGTTGAATGTACCTGATCATATAACAAATATAATTTTCTTTAGTACTTCGCGGAGATGACGTCATTTCAGAAAAGTCCATAAAACTCGGTCATTTCAGTGCAGTCTTTTATTGCCTTTTCTTGATGTAATTCCATTTGTGTACTTTATATGTTTGGAAATTATTTGAGCGTTCTAATTAATTGGTCAAAAGTGAAGCATAACTTTCATATTTAAAAAATTGTATATAGTGGGCATTTTGTTCACTGGCTATGATGGCCCTCCAAGTCAAGGGTATATCTTTTGCTCTTGTTCATATAAACAGACCTTGAGAACTTGGAATTTGAGGTCCTATTCATGTTCTCATCATTACTATGTATGCATTGCATGTGTCAAGCGAATTCTATAAAAGTTAGTCTGTTCGTAAGTGTTTCAGTGCACTACGTTACTAGCACAGAAAGCTGACCTTACTTTATGTATGTCTTCCACAGGTTAAGTCTATAAGGGAGAGAAGTCGTAATCTACTAAACTCGTCCTGATTCCGCGGACCTTTTGTTCCTTTACACTTCGGTTCAGACACTGGTTTGCTCTACATCAACACACGCACAATAAAAGGGGATCTACTGGAAGCTGCTTCAGATGTGGAGGAGCCGGAGATCCTCCTGAGACCTCAGGGTCATTCAAGGTAAAGTAACTACGACAACACGCACTCAAATTCAGTCACATGCTTGACGTTGGTCTGAATGTTCTGTATTTGCATGCAAACAGGACGCTGTAGACGAAAAGTGCTTGCGATTTAAAGCTGAAGCACAATGCTGAGCTTGTTTTGAATCATTTAGACTTGGGCGTGGTAGGAAGTGGGAGCTCAGTGGTTAAGATGTAGGACTTCTGATCAGAAGGTCATGAAAGGTCAAATGCTAGCCCTGCCAAGCTGCCACTGTAGGGCCCCTGAGCAAGGCCCTTAACCCCTCGTATTCTCAGTTGTATGAATGAGATCTTGATAAGAGCATCTGCCAAATGCTATACAAAATTATTTATTTATTTATTTTTTGGGGACTTCCTGAAAATGTTACTGAAATGAGTTAACCTACGTCGGGGCATCATGGGACGTTTTATTTAGTGTTTGTTGGTGGCTGATAGCAATGAACTCCTCATGCTGAGTATTATGTTTGAGATGTTATGATGTTTAAACAGTATCTTTAATAGTGTGCAAGGGTGACCGGCGTGACTCTGAAGCGGAATGCAGACCTCGGTGAAAAGAAGCACGCGTGCGTGTCTCCGTGCTCGCAGAACTGAAGCGCAACAGTTTCTCTGCTTGCTCACTTCACTGCTCCTAAGTCAGTATTTATCATGAAGTTGTATTGCATGATGGTTAAAGATGAGCTGAAGTGTATAGTTAACTTCTCATCATATTTAGTTTTCCATATGCTGTTAGGTGTTTACAAATTAGCCTTAAGTCATAAATGACATGGTTGTGTTTCAGAACATGAGAAAAATAACAAAGCTGAGGTTCAGATGAACGGGAAAATGACAGATGAGGTTTAGAAGAATGTGTGTGGGGGGGAGGGGAGGGATTTGCCTAATCTTTGGAGAAATCAGCGTCACATTTGTAGCTGTGAATACTCTGAGCACACATGGGTGCATTCGAAGAGGGGAAAAAAAACCTACACTTGAGACACATGGTGACGTTTATTAGTCTGTTGACTCTTTAAATTATTTTTTTTTGTAGTAGTATTTTTTAACAGCGATTACTGTGAGGTGTGTTTTGGACACGTTTGGTCCAAATAAGTTTGTGTGTGTGCTTAGAAAATTGTGGTGTGTTTTCTGGAATCCTGCCTTTCTTTTAGAAGGTTTAATCATGAACCATATCTAGAAGGAAGAGTCTGCATGTGCCGGTATGTGGATGGACTGAGGTGTGTGTGTGTGTGTGTGTGTGGGGGGGGGGTCATTCGCCATTGGGGTTGAGCACCCTATGGACAGTGCAGGCGGTTTCTGTCTGCAGGTCAGTTCTAAGGCCTCACCCTTTCTTCTGGATCCATTCATTACTGTCAAACACACACACACATCCCATCGTTGTCCTCACCTCTTTCTCAGAAGACATAGGTTTAATCACTGCTACTGACTTTCTGCTTACTCCATCCTCAACTGGTCCTGTGTGTGTGTCTGGGCATGGTGGGAGGTTGCATGGCGTGTGTGCGCTAATTGCGTACAGTTTCCGTGTAACGCTAGCCTCGTTTACTTGCACGCTCTTTGATTAACTGCATCACTCCCATTAAGGTGTTTGTGTTTAGGTTGCGGCCAGCAGTCGGCTTTGGTACAGCTGCTAATTAAAGGCTATTATAATTAACTTGCGGGAAGGAGAGCTATATTAGCGCACTGCCTGTAGTAGGACCCTTTAACAGCTCAAGCCAGAGCTTTAATCACTGGATTTTCTTTGTTTGTATCATTGTTTACAGTAGGTACTTCGACCCAGCAACGTGCAAGAGATATTGGTGGGTTCTCCTTGACGGAAAAAAAATGACTAAAGGCACGTTTTGTTGGGCTAAATTAAATCTGCATGCATGGCAGAAACCAATTAAAGCAGCTCACTTATCTGGTCCTGCTTCTAATGTGCATACTTGGAGGTCGGAGTCAGCTAGTCACACTGAAATGAACCAGTTTCTGCTGGAAGAACGGAAATTCCATTCGTAAAGGCTGACTCGGGCTGAAGATTTTTCTTTTTTCTTTTCGAGACTATCATGAATTTATGCACTGAGAGGAATCCAGGGTCAAACAGACCTTCTCCTAGATCCTTCACCATATAATAGCGATATAAAAATGGAGGTCAGACTGATTTAGAGGGCATTGATCATTATGGATTTAAAGGAATTGAATGATGCTTTTAGGTCTGATGGTGTATGTGTATTCTTGTATGTACTATACATGTATTGTGTTTTCTGGACTGTTGTTGTTAAATCTGAAACTGTTCAAATGTAGGACTGTTTATGAATAGAAAGGTCTTAATCGTAGTTGTACAGTACATTTATGTGCAACATTAGCGCGTTTGTGGCTTTTTTTTTCCTTTTGCATCAGTGTGCTTTCGGAGCTGTAAGAAAATCATTCATGTTAAATGATTCTTTGATGAATTAACTACCTGGCACACGTTTTGGTGCACACATCTGTTCTGCCAGAGAAGAGCTTTTCATAGCTACACTGGGCACGCAGAGCTTCAATTACCACGCTGTTGCTGATAGTTTGTTAATTGGCGTGTGGTGGCCGTGAGCTGCTTGGCTGAAATGCATAGTTGCACGAGACTGTACACTGCTTAGAAAAAAACCCAAGGCATCGTTTCACAATCAGTGTTGTCTGATTTCGTGAGCCTAGCTCTACATCTAAAGGGGGCTTTCACAATGTGTCGCGTGAAAAATTGGTAATGTGAAAGCTGTCATGTGGACCGGGAAGTGCACCGCGGTACCAAACCCGAGACCTGTAGGAAGTGGTCTGAGTTTGGTTGCACTGGAACTGGCCCACGATTCCCATGAATGTGAACACCACTCGTACTCTGGTCTGCGCTTGTTCAGGAAGTAAAGTAACCTGCGGGCGGCTGTGGATCAGGGGGGAGAGCGGGTTGTCCACTATTCGTAGGGTTGGTGGTTTGATTCCCGGCCCACTTGATTCCACATACCGAAGTGTCCTTGGGCAAGACACTGAACCCCAAGTTGCTCCCAGTGGCAAGCTAGCGCCCTGCATGGTAGCTCTGCTACCATTGGTGTGTGTGAATGAGACACAGTGCAAAGCGCTTTGGATAAAAGCGCTATATAAGTGCAGACCATTTGCCATGGGACCGTTGTGGGACACAGAAGCGTCCACTACTGTGCATAATACCTGCTGCACATAATCTCACCAAAATATTAAACAAACAACACCATGAGTCGTGTTGTTCTCCAATACACCACGGTTTGAAAGAATCTTGTGAGTCTGAAACCAGACCAACGCTGAGAGGTACCGGGGGAACATTGCATCTGGGTTTAGACTGCAGTGTGAAAACCACCTCCAGAAGTTTTGAAGCACATCAGCAGGCTTTCACCGACTGTACATTTGTATATAGATTTGATGACGACAAACTCTGACTTCTTATCATCTTATTCAAGAAGTCTTAGTGTGGACAAACCTTAAAATCTGTTCGCTAGCCTCCCAGAGAGATGAACGCTCCTCTTTGCTGTACAGTTTGATGTTTTTGCAGCACTGAGTAGGCTAAAAAAGTGGCAGCTAGTATGTTCTAATGTACCGTGAGCTAGTTTGCTAGTTAATACAGAGTAAGACAAATGAACACGCTCGTGATTTATTATCGTCTTCTGAGAGAGTTTCCAGTGTAGCATGTTGTGTTTGCGACCTTGTTGGTGAATGTTTTGTCTAGGAGATTTCATGTTCCGTCCTTGTACACTATGTAATGGGTAGAATTTCAGCCTGCTACGCATCTTCATCTTCCCTCATCATGTTTAACCATGAAGGAGCCGCGTGTATCTGTATGACTGCTTTGCACGTTAATGTGTTTATTATTCTTTTTCCGGATTTCTCGGTGTTTCCACCTACATATTTTTGGTTCAGAATAGACCACCTGTCATCCAAGCACACTAATATATCTGCTTATTAAACACGGTTCTGCTGACAGCCAGATCTTGCCTTGCGGTGCTGGGATTCGGAATGATTTTGTGCACGTTATAGTCATAACACGGACGTGTCACACCACCCTGAAGCTTGAAATTATTTTTCTGGTTGTTGCTGGGAAATTATAAATATTACGGGGGGGGGGGGGCAACAACTACAAGCTAATTTTTTCCCTTCAATTATTTATTTTTTTGGTTACACATTGCCCATTTAGAAAAATTATGAAAGAATTTGCAACATGCATTTAATTTGAACAGTGTCATTGCCTGTTATGGTGGTACATTGTCTAAATCGGAGGTTTTCAACAGGGGGTTCGCGGAGGTACTGCATGCGGGTCGCGAACGTTTTGGTGCCAGTTTGATAGAACACAATTTCATACTAATATATATATATATATATATAAAATTAATTAGCGGGTCCCGCTCCATCTCGCCATCAGTTTGGGGGTCCTTGGCCTAGCAAACGTTGAAGACCCCTGGTCTAAATCATCATGACGTTACAGCAACGAAGAACTTGCTTCTGATTGGATATTGCTGGTAGTGCTGCAACCAAGATATTTCCAAAACTTTTTCAGTGGCCTTCAAATAAATATCACGTAAAGATCAAAATACCTAGACATCATGTACTTTTAAAGATGCACTGTTTGAGAAACAAGGCACAACTGATAGTTTTTGTTGATGTTAGCAAGCCTTCATTCTACTAAACCTGTCCAAGTTGGCTGTTCGGCTATTCTTTAGAAATGGTTCTAACCAATTTACGCTGAGGAGGACCGTGTGTGTGTTTAGCGTCTGTCTTTATCTTATGTGATTTTTCAAACGGGATTCATCTTGTATTTTTGTACTGTAGATTGATCTCCAAAAGTGAAAGATAAACGTGTCAGAACCATCTCTGTTCAAGCGAGGTCAGCTCCAGACGAAAGCAGACACTGACATGTTGTTAGTTTAATATGGACGGATGATTTTTAAACTGTTTCAGATTCGATAGATCCCTTTTTTTTTTTTTCCACCCGCTGTACCGCGGAACTGAGGGAGCAGGCGGAGAATGCGTAGTGACAAAGAATGCGATTGTAAATAGTGAGAAGGAATTCAGCAGGAGTTGACATCTGGAAAGAAGCTAAACCTAACTGGTTGTATACAGGTGTCTGGTTAATGCTACAACCCCGAACACAAGATCACAATCTTTTGTTGAATCTCTTGCGTTCTGAATTATCAGTATTTGCACGTAATCCATTCAGAGGTACTTTGGATGTTATGTACATGTTTTACAAACGTAAAGATTTGGTCTGTAGTGTGGACATGGGGAGAGAGAGAGAGAGAATTCTGTCCTTCCTTCCCAGAGAGCAAGGACAAATCTGCTCTCCTGGACTGGATGCATGCGCCATTGTTGGGATTCAAACTTGCAATCTCCAGATATTTCGGTGAAGGCTTCTCTGTTGAAGGAAATGTGCCTCTGGTCTCTCGCTGCTGACTAACTAACCCCTCCTTTGCCTAGCAAAGCACCTTTTCATTGGAATTTGGGATTTCACGCACAGTTCCAAGCTCATGTTCTCAGCAGTGATTTATTTGAGACAGATGCTGGCGTTTATGTCCGTTAGGTCCATTGACAAGGCATGTACTCAGAATGCACAAGGCATGTACCAGAACTCAGAATTTCCTCTTGAAATCATCCACGCTCCAATATTCCCATTTGCTAAGCAGGCAGATTTCTCCTTTCCTCTCCTCAGCCCTTTCGCTCCAGTCCCTCTGATGAGCTATGTGTGTGTGTGTGTGCGCGTGCGTGTGCGTGCCAACCTCTCTGGGTTGTGGAAAGGTCCAGCTGCGCCACCGTGTTCTCTCCATGCCAGGAGCAGGTTGTGTCACTTCACCAGTGTGCCAGGAAGTGTGCGTGTGCGCGTGGCCAGCTTGCTAAATGGGCCAGGATTAAACAGGTTTTGCTGGACTACGCTGTGTGTATTTTTTTGCGAACACTGCTGTGCCTTTAAAGTGGCAATTATTGGAAAAAAACAGTCAGCTAATAATTTGTGCTGGGCTACAAACCTGAACACTCGCTTTGCTCCGGTTCATTCGGTTTAGGCCCGGCCGTGTCCGAACACATCCTCTGCGTCTCCCGACGACTTCTGCCGATACTCCTTTTGTGAGTGTGTGCGTATTTTTCCTGTGAAGGATTCGACTATAAAGAGCATCTGTGAAGCACGCTTTGGAGAGGGAATAAGAGGGTGCATGTGCACGCACGTGCGCACCGTTACGTGCCAGTGCACATCACCCCTCTCACCAGCTGGCCGCCTGACATCATGCCCGCGTGGCGCCAAAGCCTTTGGCAGCCTGTCTGTGCCCACGCACGGGAAGGAAAGGAAGAGTGGGAAGTACACTGGACTCACAGACACTTGAGCGAACAAAGGGGGACGGAAAAAAAAAATTAGAAGTATTGCAAAGAATGAAGGAACAGAGAGGAGAACGAGAGTGCAGTCATCTCCTGGGGTTAGCGAGTTCACTTCTGGTTTGGGCAGCTTTCAACAGACGTTTGGAAAATCTCCAGGCTTTATGAAGCAAGAAAACACTGGGAATTCTGACATCCTTGGCATGTTTGATAGAGGAAGTAGTAACAGGGAGGGGGGTGGGGCAATACATGCTCACTGTCCTCATTTTTGTATCCTGCTGGGCTTCCTGGGAAATAGGAAATGGAGCTAGTTTTGGAGGAGGGAAGTAGACATTTCTCCAGCAGGCCCTGAAGTTTGCAGTCCTATTAAAGCAAGTGTGTGTTAACTATGGTGTTTCCATTCTGTCAGGAGTGATGGGGAACTCGGTACAGGCACTGAGTGAATAGATATCTGAGAAGAATTGTTTGTGAGAGCAAATCAAAAATCTTCAGCATTAACAATGTGCATGGTTTACATTTTTGGCTTTCTTTAACGTTTTAATATACTAGAAAAGATATTACTGATGTATATTAGACCTGTCAAAAAAACATGTATTCAAAATGTAATTATTTAAAGTTTAGTACTCTTTTGTATTTGATTTAGCATATTATTTATTTATTTAGAGAGAGAGAGAGAGAGAGAGACAGGGGGGGAGAGAGAGGGAGACAAGGGGAGAGAGAGAGGGAGACAGAGAGAGAGAGAGAGAGACAGAGATGGAGACATGTTTTGTGAGAAATGTCATCTCTTTATGAAAAGCAAATCATAACAAGGCAATATAATGATTTCAGCACAAGCCTTCCCTTCCTCCTTTTCTTACTTTTACTTCATTTCTTGCTTCTCTTCATTCTCCTTTCCGTCATGTATCTTCATACCTTCCTTATCCTTTCTTTTCTTTTTTCTTTCTTTCCTATTCTTAATTTTTCCCCTTCCTTTCCTGTCTCTTCCTTCTTTTTCTTCCTTTCCCCGTTTTTCCTTCTTTTTCTTTTCTTCATTCCTTTCCTTCGTTTCTTTCCTTTCCTTCCTACTCCACTCTTCCTCTTCTGTTCCTCTCCTCTCCCACCTTCCTTCTACCTGGCATGTTTTTTTTCGGGGCGTGGGAGGGAACCAGAGAACTGAAGAGCAGTAAAATATGTAGTGAGGAGGTACTCCAGAGTCAGGACTGAGAAACTCTTAGGCAGCGAGGAGCTTTATAAAAATCCGCCACCTTCTAAACTGGAATTTTTCTGAACACGGGATGAGCTGCGAGTCCAATCTCCAACCAGCCGCATGCCAACATTGTTCTCTTCTCTCCATCTGTGTGTGTGTGTGTGTGTGTGTGTGTGTGTGTGTGGTGGAGATGGCTGTACTGTGAGAATGAAGAGGATTGGGATAATGATGAAGACGAATGTTGGATGTCTAGTGGGCTGACAGCCCAAAAACATGGCTTTAAACTGCTGTCAGTCCACAGGCTCCTCTGTCAGTTTCCTCTCACACCACACACTTCTCCTCTTCTTCTTCCTCCTTCACTTTCTCCTTCTCTTCATCCCGCCAATCCCAGACCCGGTCATTTTCATTTATTTTCATGTTTGACTCGCCATCACTCAGAGCAGCCTTTTTTTTTTTTTTTTTTCCTTTTCTTTTTTTCATTCGTCACCCAATCTGTCCTTTTGTTCCTTCAGATAACTCTTCTTTCCTTCTGCCTTTAACACTGTGTATCATTTCTTCTGTTCGTTCCTCCATCTGTCCGTGTTTCAGAAGGAAAGCTAGGGGAGGGACTTGGTAAACACTGGAAAATGTCCTCTTTGTCTGTCCATCTTGGTCTCTCAACGTCTCTGTGTCTCTCGGTCTATGTCTGTTTGTCTGTCCCACCCTGTCTCATATTCTCACCTCTCTGTAATTTTCTCTTCCCTTTATTCGTGTCTTCGGTCTCTCTCACTAGTATCCTGTCACACATTGTTGTATTCTCTCTCTCTCTCTCTCTCTCTCTCTCTCTCTCTCTCTCTCGGCTGAACAGGTTTGTTTGAACGTGTGTGGAATGCTGTTGTGAAAGCACAAGGAGGGCTTCATTTTAACCACATCAGTATGCGTCACTCCAACAACTCTTCAGACAGTTTTTTTTTCCCTCTCTTCTTCTTCTTCTTCTCTAAATTGCGTGTGCATGTATGTGCATGAGGACTCTCCTGTATGAATGCATGCACATTTTAAGCCTATGCTGCAACAGTCTGTCAATCAAACACTCGAGACAGTCCGTCATGTTTTTCATGTAGTTATGACCTGGACCACGCCTGTGTGTGTGGGTGGGTGGGTGGGTGGGTGTGGATATAAGTAGGTGATTTACTTCTCATCTGTCTGATCGGACTCATTAATGCTTTTCATCGGAGGTGTAAAGAATTGACATTACCATAATACCTAGCTCACAGGCAGCTTCTAGGAATGCTGGGACCGTGTTGTACAGTGTGATAATGATAGATGTAATTATGTATTAATGTATTCATGTAATCACAATAGTAGTACTTGCAGCACAATATAATCTTTATTCATTGGGAACTCCTAGTCCTGTTAGTGCACTTTTTAGGTGTTTGAGAAACGTCTGTTTTGTACTTGGTTAAAAAAACAAGTCATCCTGCCAGATCGGTAAATATTAGTTTTTCATATCAGGGCTGTAAAGCCTCAATATTATAAAAAAGTTTAGCATTTGAATGCGTTTGAATATCACTGAGCAGAGAAGATCAGCAGGAGAACGTCACTATGTGTTTGTATTACATTAAACCACTACAGAAAAATCCCATGGAGAGAGGCGTTGATCATATTTTTATTGTCAACACGAATGTTTAGTTTATATTTACTCACCGTAATGTTGAATTATATTTAGCTACATTTTAGAGTTCTTCAGCTGTTTTTTTAATTATTTTTTTATTTTATTTTATTATTTTTTTTACTGTGATTTCGCAGAACTTTTAAGATTACGTCACACCATACGAGATGACCCCGAAAATGTCACGGGCAAATTCCTGAGAAGACCGTAAAGCGGTAAAGTGTTCTCCATGTCAAATTATATTAGTGAGATCCTTTAGTGATAGATCTGCCATCAAAGACATTTTGTTGCGACATGTTCTTGCGTACCTCGTGAATCAGGATCAAACCGATTCATGCCGAGTTTTAGTGTCACAGTAGGTTTGAGCGCATTTAGACAATTATTGTGTCGGTTACTATGTTTTGTTTGTGTCTCCGTTTTCCAATGCCGTATTTAGAGCTGTACTGCGAGTTTCATGTCGTCGTGTGCCGTCCTATTATTGGTGGCTTCTAGATGAGCTTCGTAGCAGCTACCACGGTTAGAACTTTATCGTCGAATGCCTTTGGTCACAGTGGCGCTAAATTGGCCATCAGAGAACACCTATATGCTATGCTGTACGCGGTATGGCTGAAAGTATGTGGACACCTGACCATCACACCCATATGTGGTTCTTCCCCAAACTGTTGCCTTAAAATTGGATACACAGAATTGTTGTGTTGATGTATGTTGTAGCGTTAAGTATTTGCTTCACTGGAGCTCAGAACCCCAAACATGTTGTAGCATGAAAACATCCCTGTGCATAAGAGGATCTGCTCATGGTCCAAAACATACCAGTTCATCAGTTAAGTACGATGTAGGTAGTGTCATGGCTTGGGCGGTATTGATGATGACTGTAACTCATGACGGTAGCGCAGAATGTTTTCAGAAGTCTACCAGAACATTGTCTGCCAATTGGGAGTATGTGATGTAATGTAATCATGCCGTATTAGACTATGACCAAAATCACACTGCAAACACAACAAAGAACTTCATTAGTGGACGATTTTCAACTGTCTAAGTCAATCACCAGACTTAACCCAAATGAGCAGCATTTCACCTCTTGAAGAGACTGAAGGGAGACCAAACAAACAAACGAAAAACACAAGAAGAAGAAAAACCAAACTACAACTGAAAGAAGCTGCGGTACAAGCCTAGAAAAGTATCAGAAAGGTAGAAACCAAAAGTTTGGTGATGTCAGTGGTTGCTGGCTTTATGCAGTTAAAGCAATCGAGGAATATGGAACTAAACATTAAGTGTTATTTACTTTACTTTCATACTATCTGTACCAGTACTTTTGCTCACCTCAAAATTGGGTGGTTTGCCACCAAAGGTGCCATGTTTAACGTATCTAGATGTAAAGACCAGGAAATGAAAGCTGAAAGTCTGATCTATTGTTTCGTATCCAAAAACAAAAATTTTGGCCTTGCTGTCCTGATACCTTTTGTATCTGTATTCATTACAAGCGCACACTTGACTGGTGCGTATGTTGGGGGGGGGGGGG
>JAFFST010054169.1:208074-227845 GCA_022414735.1 Noturus placidus
TTCCCCCCCCCTCCCCCCACCCCGAAACAAAACCTCCTCCACACACCCCAGCAAATATAAACAAAAGAATTAATTTCCTTAATGCTTCTGTAAATATTTATTGAATTTTGGTCTCTGTCTGTTTCCATGCTGACAGATTCTTTCATCATTCACTGGCTGCATTATGGGATTTTTTTTGCCACATGCCGATGGCTGCGAAAACACTGGGCCGCTAATAACAATTACTACCTCCTCCATTTATAATGAGCAATATTGATGGTGTTTTCTAAAGTTTGAGCACATAAAAGCAGCGAAATCTGTAGGACAGATTTTCTTGCACACATTAATATTGAGTGCCTTCTGGGAGATCTCATAAAAAAAGCACGCCCGCTCATATGAAACAAAAGCTAATAGAATAATCACGGTAGCTGTGAATGTCGGCTAAATATTAATATTGAACCCGCACCGATATGGAGGATTTAAACGGATATCTGTACTAATGTTCTTCCCGCTGATGGACTCTGTGAATTACGTCTGTATTACTCGATTTTGACTGTGGAGATCTTTTTTTCCCCTCCTTATTGGATCAATACATACTTTCTCGAGCGTTATTTAGAAAAACTGGAGTGAGATTAAAATAATAATAATTGGCTTCGCAGCACTAGCTCTCTGTTTCAGTTATGAAAACCTCCAGATGATGAAATGTGAAAAACACCTACTGTGGGTGTGTGTCCAAATGCATGTGCATTCTAATTCACTTCACCTCAGAGGTGTGTGTGTGTGTACGTGTGTGGCTGGGCTGCAGAAGAGCTACAGCGACCAAGCTGTCTACTGTTGCAGGAGCCATACAAAATAGACTCACTCTGACTGCAAGCATCTCATTATGCGTTCTGAGTGTCTTGTCTCTCTCTCTCTCTCTCCCTCTCTCTGTCTGTCTCTCTCTCTGTCTCTCTCTCTCGCTCTCTCTCTCTCTCTCTCTCTCACACTCACACACACACACAGACAGCATGAGGAGTGGTGGCAGAGCAATGAAACTGCTCAGTGAATCACAGCAATGGCGTTCTCAGCCTCTCCCCTGAGGCATTGTGTGTGTTGGTCTAATGATGTAGCTTATATATGAGTGTTTTTGTGTATTTCTATTTATTTTATAATTTTTTTTAATAAACCAAAAGGAGGGTATTTATTTGTAAAATTCCAAATTTGATCATTTGTGTGTCCGGGTGTTTTGAGCAAGTTAACTACCATTTATTAAAACGCTGTCCTGTTAAATAGGCCTTATTGGTGTTCCTGGCAAATGGACAACTGCGGTTTCAGTAATTGTAATTAGTGGTCGACTGATGGGTTTTTTTTAACGGACGGTGCTGATAGTGGTGCTTAGAAAGCAGAGAGGCCGATGATAAAAAGCTGATATTAGTTCGTAATCAAATTCTTGCAAATAGAAATTAAAATAACACTAAAAGTGCATGTATGCTCTTAGACTGACGGATACAAAACCAATAATGTGTGCGCGCACGTACTACACAATTTGTCTTAAGCATGCCATGCCTCATCTAACTTGGAAACTGAAGCTTGCAGAGATTCCCTCAGTTACCAAGAGGCTGTCAGTATATCAGTATCATGTACAGTGGGGGAAATAAGGATTGAGCGAGTCAACGTTGTTTTTTTTTTATTGTAAATATATTTATAATGAGGCTATTCACATAAAACTTCCACCAGACTTCAGTATTAACTCAAGAAATCCAGGAATAAACCTTCAATAAACCTTACAGCTCATTTCCTTATACAAAAATACAAAAAATTCACAACATTAAAGTCCATACATTATGTTGCGTGTAATAGAGTGAAATGACACAGGAAAGAAAATTATTGAACACACTAAGTAGTGCTCCAAGGTAAGGCAAGGAACCAGCTGAAATCTGTACGAAATTATACCTTATATCTGTGCAAATTAATTTCAGCTGGATTAGTAAATTGATGGTCTATAAAAAGGTTTTCGTTACCAAGGTGACACAAAAGAAACATGTCATGATGGATAAAAGCAAAGAGCTCTCCCAAGACCTTGCGAAACATGTTGATGGAATCGGATACTTCTGAATCTTCCAGTAAGCACCATTGGGTTATCCGAAAGTGGAAGCAACATCACGCCACACACAGGAGCTACTCGCCAGATTTCTGACCAGTGAGTCAGAGGAGTAGCCCAAGAGCCAAGGAAAGAGCTCCAGAAACACTTGGAGGCAGCAGGTGCCATAGTCACAGAGAAAACAATAGGCAATGCACTCCACTGCTCACACTCATCCCACAAGACTCCACTACTAAAGAAAAGGCATGCTGAAGCTCGTTTAAAGTTTGCTACAACTCATTTGGACAAGCCTGAGAAATACTCAGTTTAACTTTTTGTCTGTCATACTATACACCATGTCTGGAGAAGAAATGGCACTGCAGATCACCCTAAAAACACTATAACAACAGTGAAGTTTGGAGGGGAAAGCATCAGGGTGTGGGGCTGTTTTTCATCATATGGTACTGGCAGACTTCATATAATCGAAGGAATGATTAATGGAGCCCTTTACCGGGAGATTCTTGAGGAAAAATTTGCATCCACCAGGATGAGGATGATGAGATGTGGGTAGACCTTCCACTTGGTTTCAGAGAAGAAGAAAAACAAGGCGTTCGAATGGCCAATCATTCAGCTGACTTGAATCCAATTGAACAACATTTAAAGACCATGTTTAGAAGAATGGGTCAAAATCACACCTGAATACTGCGGCCCATTAATTTCGTCATACAGGAAGCGTCTTGAAGCTGTCATTACAAACAAAGGCTTCTCCACTAAGTATTAAATCAATTTCAGTTAGTGTGTTCAGTACTTTTTTCCTGTGTCATTCTTCTTTATTACACATAACTTCATTTATGGACTTTAATGTTGTGAGTTCTTTATTTCCGGATTTCTTGAGTTAATACTGAAGTCTGGGGAAAATTTCATGTTATTTTCCTCATTGGAAATATATTTACTGAAAAAAATGATGACACCTTCAATATGTATTTCCCCACACTGTATCAGCGGTTAGCCAGGGTTCTGATAGTGCGTGCGTGCGTGCGCGCGTGTGTGTGTGTGTGTGTGTGTGTGTGTGTGTACAGTACTGTGCAAAAAATTTTCAGCACCCTACAAACTTATAGATTTTTACTTGATGACTTCTACATTATCGAGTCAGTACAAAAACAACTTAGATTTCCAAATATTAGTTTTCTGCCACAAAATTAAATTTGACAAAGATGTTAGTATGTGATTAAAGAAAGCAGCAGATTAAGTGGTAAGAGACACTTTTCATACAAAAAACCACAATGAAGGCTGCTGGGTTTTGCTGCAAAAATAAGAAGCAAGTGTGACAAAGTCTCCGGGAAGAACCATTGCTGGTTCTGTTCAATAAACCTTACAGCTCATTTCCTTATAAAACTGCACTAATTGTACTGGAGACTACGGTTTATTTATTTATTTATTTATTTATTTATTTAGTCATGGCAAATATTGACTTTTCCTTTTCTACTGTTTATTGCTCTTTACGGTATTTATTTTTTAGTGTAGAAACATTTAATTTAATTATTTTTGAAGGCATCTTTACTTAACAGCATTTCTTTGCATGCACCTAAAACCTTTGCACAGGGGTGTGTGTGTGGTATAATATAGTATTTCAGGTCTGCAGTATCTGTAATAATATATTAGGAATGTATCCGGACAGATACAAATGAGGACACTTTGGGGTTTTTATTTTTATTAAAGTGTGTGTCCCGATTCGATCTCAGCAGATGAATGCAGTTTTTACCTGAACGATATCGGCTTTATTGAGCAGTAACTTAAGCCCGATCCTGTTTTCCGTCAGACAGACTGTTCGCAAGGCTGCGGCACACAGGGTTGACCGCGATGACAACAAATGCCAAGAAACACACAGAAGTTAGGCTTATTATGGGTAATACAAAACAGGGGTGAGTAAGACACGTGTCCGTATTGGTCATGTGATGTGCTAGGGCTGATGGGTGATGTAGTCCTGTGCCGATTTCGGCATAACCATGACACACACTGGAGGATCCTTTCAAAAGGAGAGAGAAATTTCCTCTCCTGGAATTGTTAAAAACAAAAAACAACAATCAAAGAACAGCTTGGATCCAGGCATTTTTTTTCTTGATGCATTGCAGAGTTTTCAGTTGTCAATCGTATACATTTGGATTGATTTTAATATGTACTTAAAGTGTGCACCAAGCACTAGATAACTAGATAAATAAATTAGTACTGTATTGGGACTCTGTTTCGAAACATACTCGATATTAAATGACTCTGCTTGGAATCGGGGCAAAAAACTTGACATCCCTAACCTTTTAAAAGAAAAAAAATCGAAACCTTGGCAATAACGTGTCTAGAGTAACGTGCATCGACGTAAACCACATTTGCGTCACATCAACTGGCAGCATTCAATCATCCTTGTCAGCATCACCCTGGTTTAGATAAGGCAATTAGCTCATAAATAGTTCAACAAAATTGAATCTGAAATTTGAATTTAAAACATTTTTTAACAATACACACATGCACGATAATGTGTCGTGTTAAGTCACCATACTTTTTGTCCTCTGGTGCAAACATGACCAACAAAATGAATCTAGCATCTGACTGTTTCTGATAGTCTGTAGATCTCTATTTATTTTGAAGATAAATGGTAGGAATGGAACAAATCATGGCTGTCTTAATAAAAAAGAAGGTCTACGTATGCACTGGATAACATTCCATGACATGCCTTGATTATATTGTAGTCAGTGACCTTTTTAATTTGAATTAAGCCTAGTTTAGAAGTAGTTTTAATGGACCTAAATGCTGTGAAGACGTACTTTTTAATATTTCAAATATGTTTGTTTTGAAATAATCCAATTAGCTGACAAAATAAAGAAAAAAAAATAAAGAAATAATCAAATCATTAGTTGCAGCCCAATTATCATGAGATTTAGGGGCGGTTGTGGCGCAGGTGGTAGAGCGTGTTCTAATCGTAGGGTTGGCGGTTCGATTCCCGGCCCATGTGACTCCACATGCCGAAGTGTCCTTGGGCGAGACACTGAACCCCAAGTTGCTCCAGAAGGCAAGTTAGCGCCTTCCATGGCAGCTCTGCTACCATTGGTGTGTGAGAATGGGTGAATGAGACACAGTGTAAAGCGCTTTGGATAAAAGTGTGGATTAATATTCAGCATTTTATGAAGAAGTGAATGTTTGTCATAGTTACCAACATGGTGATGGACAGATTTAACATTTGTACTGTTTGTAATTATTAACCGTAGCTAAGCAACTTAAACATTTTGCATTTGTGAACTATGAGGATTGTGAACTAAAACTCTCCATTTAAATAATAATACTTAAATGCTATTCGACAGCCTCACATAAAGTTACTACTGCAGCCTGATGTCACATAATATGCAAAAATGTGTTGTCCATCCATCCTCAACCGCTTATCCGTAATCGGGTCGCGGGGGTAGCAGCTCCAGCAAGGAGTTGTGTGGGTTTTTATTTATTTATTTTATATTTATTGTGTGTGTATTGGCCTAAAGTAAAAAAAAAAAAAAAACTCATTGTAATACCCAAGTAAGTGATTAACTACAACTAGACCAGCTAGCCTCTGAGCTTCTACTCTTCATTCTGCTTGCTATTGTATTTCATCGTTTAATGTGCGACTCATTCCTCTTTCCAGATCAAACAATGTGCTGTTTTGGATAGATTGTGAAATCGAAATCATTTATACGTAAGCTTAATTCCTACAGAAGCACTTAACACTAGCAAAACATGCATTTTAGTCAGCCTGGGCAGTTGTCTTGTTTAGACCAGTTTTGTTTTGCTCGTTGTATACACTTGCTTTAAGTGCCTTGTCAAAAAGGCACTTGCTATTCATTTTGACGGACATTTTAAAATCTTTTTAATTAAAAAAACTCAATTAAAAGCAAATCATGGTGCCTTGGGCTCGTAGGAAGTGTCTCCGGTTCAGTTTTGATCTTTAGTCTGTGGTGGGTCTTCTCAGTACAGTGAGCGAGAGAACGTGAGTAAGAGAGAGATGGCTGACTGTAGATCAGATCATAGATGTTTCTTGTCAATCGTTTATGCACATAGCGATCATCTCTGAGACACTCTGTAATGAAATGGGATGGTCTGGAGTTAGTAGAGAGCGGTTGAAGTGCATTCCTGCCCTTGGTGTCAGTTCTCCCTTTTCGCCCGAGGGGTGGCAGGCAACCGCTTACATCAGTACAGTGAGCGAGAGAACGTGAGTAAGAGAGAGATGGCTGACTGTAGATCAGATCATAGATGTTTCTTGTCAATCGTTTATGCACATAGCGATCATCTCTGAGACACTCTGTAATGAAATGGGATGGTCTGGAGTTAGTAGAGAGCGGTTGAAGTGCATTCCTGCCCTTGGTGTCAGTTCTCCCTTTTCGCCCGAGGGGTGGCAGGCAACCGCTTACATCATTTGTGTTTCTTGGAAGCCGTCCTAAATATTTTGTCCATGACAACAGAATCTTGACAGTGCAGCTTCATGAAACGTTTCTCATGTTCTGACCAGAAGACTATAGAGCAGGAGTGTGTACACGTACTTGACCATAATCTTCTCAGCTCTCCTCATGGGGATCAGGAACTAGCGCAACTAGCACTAGTCAGGGATCCGTGTAGTCGTGTCGACTCCTGTTCCTGCCCCAGGTGTTTCTCTTAGCAAGCACGAGGGTCATGTAAGGTTTTGAGTTTGTGGTTGTGACGCCTTGAAGCAGTTGTAAAGTTCTGCTGCTTTAATGCGAAATGTTAGACTACTTTGAACAAAAAGTTAACACTCTTTAGTTAATTTGAACGTTTAAAATGGAATCGAATTAATACTGAGCTATTGTGTATGACAAACATAACAATGATAGTCTAACTATAACAGTAGTTATTGATGTAATAACGGTTTTTTTAACATGACCTTTGGCACTTGCACTGTTGGTTTTTGTAGGTTTTGTGGATTGTTGAAAGCCATGTTTGGCCCCTTAAGCATGACACTAAATACCTTTGATAATTGTTTCCATTTGTAATGTTGGTGTTTTTAATGTGTGGAGGATGGTTGTATGTGGAAGCTTTGCGTGTGTTCAGTCTGTTTTGCTAAACACAGTAGGCTTATGTATTAGCAAACTAGTAGAGTTTGTGTGCGATTAATTTCTATAAAATTCTAAAATGAACGAATTTTAATAGTGTTATTATAGACCAAATTGGAGGCGGTTTGAGGTGTATTTATTCAGTCGTTCCGTTACAGAATGCCAGCGTAAACATTTTGACATTATGAATTGTAATTTGACTACAATAGGTGTCTCTCTTCATGAAGCTTGCCTCTGAATTTGCTCTCTTCCTTTTCTGTACGTGTGCGTATTAAGTGTGGCCAGGGGCTGTGAGGGCTCCGTGGGGAGATGCTGGAGGTGCAGGAGGAGCGAGCAGGAGCAGCAGCAGCAGCAGCGGGAACGGCCAGTGGAACGGCGCCGGGCGCCACGGCCAGGAAAGAGCGAGCCAAAGACCGGCAGGAGGAGGGCCAGGACTGCAGTGGCCCAGCTGCAGCCACCAACACCGGGCCCCGCAGCGCCCGGGCCAAGGCAACGCCCGCCGCGCACTCGCACACACACACACACTCACACACGCCCAGTCCTCACCAGCACACTACTGCTTCAGCCTCGGTAGCTCTGGGACTGTCGTCAATGCATTCCAGCAACCCCAAAGTGAGAAACTCTCCTTCAGCTAACACGCAGAGGTGAGACACAAAAAAAAACGGTCCCCATGTTAAGCATGTAATGTTACTTGACAATTGAAATGTGGCAAATCTGATTGTATTTCATTGGTATATTCTTTGCTGCAGTATTCTTTGTTGTAGCAGTTTGCTTGTACAAGGAGTTACTCATTTCTCTCTGGCCGAGAGTGGTGGATTCCCAGAGAATTATGACGCAAAAGGAAAATTATCCCTCCCTACTCAATTTCTCCTGCTCTCTTTAAAAGACACCTCAGTTAAAATGAGCTAACTGCCTCTGCAGTGTGTGTTTTGGGGGAAGGTACCCTGGAGAAGCTTTTGGAGACGTTCCAATTGTCTGATTCAACGCTCATGAAACCGACCCACACGAGCTCAGCCAGAACTGCCTCCTCATTCGTCCTGTGTCTTGCCTGCCAGTCTTGTCCAAAGCCAAAATGCCCACCCTCTTGTTGACGTATGCTTCTCTAGCCAGTTAAGGAATGGGCCACTGGCCTGCCAGGTTCCTGCTGGGCTTGTCTTGCACCACGACTCATAGCCATGTTGGGCCAAGTCTTGCCTTGGTGCTTGTTTTTTTCTTTTGCCTCCAGGTCATCATCTGGTAGCCATTTTTTGGATCTAGATTTAGTGCTAAACGTTGTACCGAGTAGTTCAAAACAGAGTGGCAGTCGAGACCACCGTCTTTGTTTAACTTCAATTTTTAGTTCTTCTTCCTGAGCCTGCAGTGGTTTTCACTCTCTGCACTCCTACCTAGTTTGTTACCACCACTTCTACTTTCCATAACTTTGTTAGCTCAAATCCCTTGCAGATGTGTTCCTTGTCACCCTGGTAACGTGACGTGAATTCAGGGCCTGGTCTCCGGTTATCCGGTGGCCAATCTGGTTAAACAGGGTATTTTATTAAATATTAACTTGACACTCTGTCAACAGAGAGGAAGAGAAATGGAGAGAACAGGTTTTGGACATAAGGGCACTGTAAGTGCAATTGGTGCGTCACCTGGCTGCATTAGGGTTTCCCTTAGATGTTCCAGTAACATTTTTCTTTAGGGTGGGGCAGGTATGCAAGTGACACAGCAGGAAACTGTCCTCATTCAGGTGAAGATGAAATACTGAGTTGGACTGAAAGGTTCCTCATTTTTTTCCTCCTTTTTCCCCCCATTTTTTATTACTGGTCTCACAAAAAAAGCTTGATTTAGGACTGAAGTGTCATGAGCTGGAATAACTTTTCAGTAGATGTCTAGTTCTGGAAGCAGTAACTGAACTTGGTTGTTCGGGTTTGTTCCTAATTATATGGAGTGGTCAGATTCAACAGTAATAATTGCAACTGGAGGTAAAACCAGTAACTTTGGTGTTTAGATATGCACTTAAATGTCATTAGAATCATATGATTCCTGAAGATGATCATCTCACTGCATCTGTTCTCTTCTGATTTTACTCTAGCAGTCCAAAATCCAAGCAGGAGGCCATGGTGCGCTCACCACCCGTGATGTCTCCTTCCAGCGCCGCCCAAATGGACTCCAAACTGCCCAATCAGGGAAAACAAGCAGGTGCCGGCAGCCAATCGCAGCCGTCTCCCTGTGAGCCCAAGGCGCTGAGTGGAAGCCACACACCCAAAGGCCCTCAGGGCTCTGTGGGTAGCATGGGACTCAAAAATGGACAGGGCCTGAATTCTGGCAATGGAGCAAAAAGCAAGATCAAGAGGGAGCGAAGCACTTCGATTGAGTCTTTTGAGCAGAGGGATACAGGGACGCCCAATAATGAGGGGGACCAGAAAGGTACGAAAATCTACCTGCCTTTTGGGGAAGAACTAATTTTATCAGCTAGTGAGTGATAACACTCACTCAGTAATTGTTGATTTGCTCATCCAAAGGTGTATTTTGTCAGTTTATGGAAACTTTAGGTAATGTTTTGAAATTCCTGTCTTATTGTTCGGATGGCTCAAGTAAAGGAAAGTATTATTTCTATTTCTTTCAAAGTTTTCCATTGGGAATCCACATTTCCATGTAATTTGTGTCTGGAAGATCTGCATTTAAGAGGAAATATGATGGTTTCCAAGTTACTGATTGTATGCAAGCTATTTAAACATTTGTGTGATATGCACTTAAGGACGTTAATGTGGTATAAACCCTCTTGTGGGATTGTTTGATAACTCCAAGGAACTGTTATCTATAATTCCATTGGTCTTGTTCTCTTATCTCCCTTCGAGTGTTACGATGTTCAAACATGACCAGAATACGGCCTAACGTTTTAAAACCCCCAAGGCACAAATGTGCAGTGTGTCATTGCAGTCACATGTTCACTTGGGCTGTTTTTCTAGCGCATGAGGTTGCCTGTCTTTCCTGCTGTCCTCGGGTACTGTGCTCAGGACTGCATAAAGACATCCACACCCCCATATGTCTACTAGTGAAAACATCACAGTGTAGATTCAAAGGTTTGGACAGTGCCAAGGAATGTACCATCTTGCCTGCTTGGAGAGGTGGCCTTAGACCCTGTATTAGATTGTCTGAAGGCCCCCTGCTGGTGGTTAATGCATCTGCGCTAGAGGTTATTTGTCTTGAGACTAGCCATTTAATTAGCATGTGTCAAATATCTTCTGCAAAATCACCCAGGTATTTAAATCAGTGACAAATATGGTCTATTATGAGTTTATATAGACTTGCATTCATTGTTCACTGAGCTTACAGGAGGTGTGTTGAAAGAAAATGCATTTGAGTGCAGACAAAGCTGTGCAAAGCATTACATGAGGACCCCCCCACCCACACACCTGTTTGTATGTGAATGTGACTGTGCTTCCTGACTCAATGGTAGATAAAGGGAGTTAGTTTATTGGTTGTTTTGTGCATGTGCAAGTCTCTGAGTCAGCCTGAGCGGTTAGTTTTGTGTGTGTTTGACTTTGCTGTCAGGAGTTTGCTCATGGCGTTTGTTTGCATGTGCAGCAAGTGTATTCTCCACACAGGAAGTCCTGTTATGCTCCTCTTCTTTATTCCAACTCTATTATCCAAGCGGTGGTTCTAGACACTGTCGTATCCTGGCTACAGGGAAGCGGTGTGTGTGAAGTACATACAGTGCCCTCCAATAATATTGGCACCCTCAGTAAATGAGTAAAGAAGACTGTGAAAAAATTATTTGTTTAACTTTTTGATCTTTTTGTTAAATTTCTCTGCTCTCATGGATATCCAACGGTTGTATACAAAACACAGGGTTATCAAAAAATATCTGTTAAATATAGGTGTGCAACTATTATTGACACCCTTTTAGTCAATACTTTGTGCTGCCTCCCTTTGCGACAATAACAGCTCTGTATCTTCTCCTATAATGCCTGATGAGGTTGGAGGATACATGACAACTGATCGGAGACCATTCCTCCATACAGACTCTCTCCAGATCCTTCACATTTCGAGGTCCACTCTGGTGGACTCTCCTCTTCAGTTCACCCCACAGGTTTTCTATGGGTTTTATGTCAGGGGACTGGGATGGCCATGGCAGGACCTTGATTTTGTGGTCAGTAAACCATTTGTGTTGATTTTGATGTATGTTTTGGATCATTGTCCTTTGAAACTTTGTCAGATGCAGTCAGGGTTTCATTTAATATCTGTTGATAAGTAATAGAATACATGGCATCCTGGACTCATAACAAAATGGCAGATAAAGATAAATGGCAGATAAAGACCCGAAAAACATTAAAGAGCCACCACCATATTAAACCGTGAGCATGAGGTACTTTTCCATTTGGCTACCTCTCTGTGTGCACCAAAACCATCTCTGTTTATTACCAAAAAGCTCTGGCTTCATCTGACCATAGAACCTGATCCCATTTGAAGTTCTAGTGGTGTCTGAACAAACTCAAACTGAAGACGCTTAAGTTTGTTTTTGGATGAGAGTAGAGGCTTTTTTTCTTGAAACCCTCCCAAACAACTTGTGATGTAGGTGACTTCGGATTTTAGTTTTGGAGACTTTCTGACCCCAAGACGCAGCTAACTTCTGCAATTCTCCAGCTGTGATCCTTTGAGATTTTTTGGTCACTCGAACCATCCTCTTCACAGAGCGCTGAGACAATACATATGTCCAATTCCAGGCTGAGTCATAACATTTCCAGTTGACTCCAACTTCAATAATAATAATAATAATAATAATAATAATAATAATAATAATTGTTGCACACTTGTATTTAACAAAGGTGTTTTGTCTGCAATTGTTTATCCATGAGAGGAGTATTTGTGTGAATTTTTTAAACAAAAGATCAAAAGGTTTAACAATGACAGTTTTTCCCCAGCATTCTTTGCTCATATTTACAAAGGGTGCCAATATTAGTGGAGGGCACTGTATATGATGTTGACAGTCAGGGTAGTAGAACGGAAAGTCATGGGCAGAAGCAGGAAGAACTTAACTGCTCGGAGATGGTAACGCTTTCAAAAGAGACTTTTACGCATTGCAGACAGAATGCAGATTACAAGGTTGTCATAATACTAACATAAAGACTTCATGAAAGTTATCCCAAACGAAGAAAAATGAACTGTTTTTAGTCCAGACAGCTCAGTAGCTTTTATTTGATTATTGGTTACCCCATATGTCTTTTCATTAATGGTTTAAATAGTACCGTTCTCCTAATGAAATAAGTTCCTTTCGCCAAGTGTTCTTCATGACTCATGATAGTTTTTGTATAGGATGGAGAGCACTCATATTTCTGTTTCCTCCATCACTCCAGAACTGGGCAGTAGGGCAAAGAGGTTATGTGTAGCCGAAAGACGACAGCCCTATAGTGGCGCTGACTGGTGTTCAGGAGGTGAGAGTGATGAAGATGACCCAGGATTCTTCAGTAAGTGACTGACTTTTGGAATTTTGGACCTGCTGTGATTGTCATCAATGAGAATTGTGGAATGTCTTTACTTTCATAGTATGTTGTAGCTGATTAAAACCTAGTACTAAGCACTAAGTTTCAATAAATTGTCCTAGAGCAGAAACAATACAACAATTCTGTTGTAATTGCCCCACCACGTTTTTTTGTTTGTTTTTTGGGTCTGTGTCTCCAAGGTGGACCCACACGACTTAGAGCTACAATCCATAGGAAATTTTGTTGACAATGAAAGAAACATGATTATTGTCAGGGGAGAATAAATACTATGATGATACAAAAATGCGAATATAATTTGATGTTGCTGAGCTGATGTGAGCTATCCTGCTATTCCTGTAATAGCAATTGGTGTCTCGTCTGAATTGGTGGGAAATTTGTATGCATATATGGTAAACTAGCTCAGATGCATCAAACGGCATAGTGTCTCAACTTTAGGTGTGAACGAAGTCTGACTACACTTTGACACACAACTAAGCAGCCAGTCAGAAAGAAAAAGCAAGAGCATGAGAGGAAAAAAAGTGTGATGTTATGAAAGAAAAAGGAACTTTTTGGGCTGTTTTCTTGCTGAACTGTTAAAATATTTCCTTTATTCTCTTGCTTGCTGGATAAGTAAACACTTCATAGATATGATGGTTTTGTTTGAGTGAGTTAAAGTTACTGGGCTAGACCATGTCTATCGATGTCTTAGAGCTACTTGCTACCACCCTGATTTGATTTCAGGTGATTATCCTCTTTAAATGACATGTCTTTCTTTGTCTGCCTTCCCCTCACCTCTCAGACTGTAACTCCAATGACATCAAGCCAGATCCGAGCACACTGGCAGCCTCCACGCCTACCCACAATGCTGTTGGAGGACAAAACACTTCATCAGAGTTGGGAAGCAGTCAGAAAGCTGTGTCAAAGGTTGTTTACGTCTTCACCACAGAAATGGCAAACAAGTAAGACTTATTCCACTTATTTATTTATTTGCTTATCTGTCATTGTTCCAGTCTTTCATGAAAATTATTACTCATATTTAATCAGACGTTGCTGATTTAGGGAGGAGAGCTTTACCTCCATGCCATGTAATTACCTATAACTGTAATTATATTAGCATATTATTTGGTTAAAAAAAACAAACAAACAATGCCTATTGGTAGCTGTTATAGGGCTATGTATTCCTCTTCAATCCTTACACTTGGACATGATGTATGCAAAATAAAAGCATTTTTTAAAAATACAGATGCATAGGTGTTATTTTTGGACATGAGTATTCCAATAATTGGCATTGAGCATTATTTAAATTGATTATTTAACCTTATGATCTTACGGACAGTAGCCTTGAGTGCAGCTGTAGAGCAGGACTACAGATTTTTCTTTTTCTCTCTCCAACCCTTCATCACATGAATTTGATTGAATAATGACTGACGAGTGTCTATATACAAGGTGAGAATCGAGAGTAGAATAGTCCCTGAAGTAGAGACCATGCTAGCAGTTTTCATATACTAACTGAAAGACATTGCCCCGTGTTCATTACTGAGTGCAACCATTATGGAAGACTGCTTTGTTCAGTCTTTGACTCTCGCATCACATTCTGTCTGTATAATATAAAACCTGTTGTTTTCTCATCGAAAAGTGTCTCATACTGGTGCAATGGTAGGCAACATATCCACCCCCTAAGAAGAGTTACAACCAGATAAACAACCATACCATCAACTAATATGTACATGAACCTACATGAACTCTCTCCATGTTTAATCATTTTTAATTTGAAATGTACTTTAGTTTACACATTTCATTTAGATGGTTTGCGACTGCAAAGCTCCCCAGTTAAACCTGACTGATGCCAAATAATTCCCATAATTGTTACTGAATGAAGCCTATCTATGTGACTGGCTCTGTGTTGAAAAAGTGAGAGTTAGTGTCACTGGCATGGTAGCAGAGACTGGTGAAACCTTTAGATCACAATCAACAGGATTCCAAATGTCAGTGACAATCTATCAGGGATGCATGCAGTTGCTATAAGAAGCGTCTCCGACTCAGCTGCATGTCATTACAGAGCTGATGTTACACAGGAAGGGTGATGAGTCTGGTGTCACAATACTGACTGAGACTGTTTATCTTCTTCTGTTGCTTGTGTTGTAAATGTGTTGAGTTGTGATTAAAAACTTGCAAGCATGCACACTGATAACCATAGAGGTTCAAATGAAATTTACCAATTAGTACTGTAAACGAGTGTGATGAAATGCTAAACCCTTGATTAGAAATTGCAACTTAATGAGGTTCCTCCGCTGTATTACTTAAGTATAGTGAAAATTTTGTCTTTGGGCATAGTTGTTATTTTATGAAATGCTGAAACTTATCCACAGTTTGTCTGTGTGTTCTCTTTTGATTTCCAGGGCTGCAGAAGCTGTAATCACGGGCCGTACAGACAACATAATCACTTATCACATGAACAATATTTCTAATGGCAAGGGTGGCAAGCCACAACTTCCCTTGGTAATAAACAATTTACATTTTAAACAGTTGAAAAAAAAATTATACATTCATCATTCATCTAAAACTGGAAAATCCCCTTTTATCTGTTTCAGAACAATCAACTCGGGCCACACAGAAATGATCTCAAGCAGCAAGGGGCACAATCCCAGCAACAGCAGTCTTCTCATTCTTCTGATCAGAATCATCAAACAGCCTCCAAAGCTGCACAGCCATGCCAGCCACAGCAGCAATCTTCAGCGCAACCTGTCCAACCTCAGCAAGCAGCCCAAGTGGCTAAACCAGCTAGCCTCACCCAGGATGGCCCACCATCAGGAGGCATTGACTCTAAGAGCCCCCAGGACGGTGCTGGATCACATGATGGTAGTAATCCTGCAGGGACGCCTGGTAGTCAGGCTCCAAATGCTGGCCCTCAGCAGGGCTTCTCTTCCCTTGACCTGCCCAAAGGAGCAGATGTTAAATTAACAGTCCAGCACCAGCAGCAGCTTGCTCATGAGATCATGTCGAGCATGGGGGACAACCCTGAGGGTCTTTCCCAGGAGCAGTTGGAGCATCGAGAACGCTCCCTACAGACTTTGCGTGATATCCAACGTATGCTTTTCCCAGATGACAAAGACATGGCTGCCATGGGTCAGGGGAATATGGGTATACCCCCACCCAATTCTTCCATGATGGAAGGTGGTCCGAAGAAGCCTGAACAGGGGCCACTTCAAGCTATGATTGCTCAGTCTCAGAGCTTAGGGAAACCTGGTGGTCCAGGGGGTCCACGCCCAGAAGGACCTCCATTTGGGCCACCAGGACCCAGGGATATGCCTTTTTCACCAGATGACCTTGGGCCTCCTCCACAAGGTCAGGGCCCCATGAATTCACATCCTGGACCTGGTGGAGAACATGGTGACCACATGACACCAGAGCAGATGGCCTGGCTGAAGTTACAGCAGGAGTTCTATGAGGAGAAGAAGCGCAAACAGGAGCAAATGCAGCATAGACCAATGGGAGACATGATGCTTCATCAGGGTGGCCCACGGGGCATGATGCGTGGGCCTCCGCCTCCCTACCAGATGAATCCTGGTGAAATGTGGGGACCTGGGGCCCCTGAGCCATTTCCTGAGCAAATGAACATGGGCCCTAGAGGAATGCATCCACACATGCAGAGAATGCCAGGTTTCTCTGGAATGATGAACCCTGATATGGAGGGAGGGCCTAACCCCATGCCTAGGCCTAGCATGAATTGGCCTGATGACATGCCCAAAATGGGAGATGGAAGGGGGTTTCCACCAGGACAGGGGATGTTTGGCGGCCCAGGTGGGCGTGTGGAGAGATTCCCCAACCCTCAGTCTGTTCAAGAAGCTATGTTCCATCAAGGCATGGGTGACAAGCAAGGTATGGGTCTACCACCAAGCATGATGATGGATATGAACAGAGTAATGGGGAACCAAAGACCTATGGAGCCTGGGAATGGAGGTGGCATGATGTTTCCCAGAATGCCAGGTGAAGGTCCTATGAGCCCCTCTTCAAGGATGGAGTTTGTGAAAGGTTTGGGGCGTGACATGGGTGAGTTTGGAATGGGACCTGGCAATCTCAATGTCAACATGGGGCCTAGTCCTCAGATGATGGCTTCCAAGATGAGAGAGCCACAGATGAACATGAGTCCAGAAGAGATTATGAAAATGAGGCACGGTGGAGGTCCCATGTCTGAGGCCATGGCTCCACAACAGAAGATGATTCAGGGGCCTCCATTTCCTGACCAGCCTCATCCAGGTGACTTCAACATGGCACCAAACCGGCAATTCCCAGTCATGGGTCCTCAAGGGCCTGGTAATCAAAGAGGTTCCAGAGGTGAGCCACCGTTTGTCACTGATCAACGAGGAGGTAATGTAGGTGGCAATGGTCGTCTCAGCCACATGCCATCTTTACCACCTAACCAGCCTCCCAACAGCTCAGGCCCCCCACCTAACCAGAGGAATATGGGTCGAAAACCTTCAGATTTGAGTGTCCAGTCTGGCCCAGCCAATTCACCTAATGTAAATCCTCTTAAGTCCCCCACCTTGCGGCAGGTCCAGTCTCCCATGCTAGGCTCCCCTTCGGGTAACCTCAAGTCTCCACAGACACCTTCGCAGTTAGCCAGCATGCTTAGTGGGCAGCCTGCAGCAGCAGCAGCAGCTGCTGCCTCCATTAAATCTCCTCCAATGATGGGTTCAGCAGGGGCATCACCCGTCCATATGAAGTCACCATCACTTCCTGCCCCTTCCCCTGGCTGGACATCCTCACCCAAGCCGCCCATGCAGAGTCCAGGGATCCCCCAAAATAAACCTCCACTTAGTATGACCTCACCAAATATGATGGGCAATGTGGAGCAAGGTACAGAATTCTGCTCCATTGAGTTCTCTGTATTATTTTAAACATGTATGGATTCATAATAGAATTGTTGTAAAGCTTGCATGACATTCCATTTTAATTTGTTGGAATGTACATCTTGATTCTATAGGTGGCAAAAACTGTTGTTTGTATTGTTACTAAGCGTTCTACCCATTTTCTCCAGGTGGAAGCGCTCCTCCGTCCGCACCCCCTTCCAGTAGTTCTACCAGCCAGCCGGGCTCCATCAGTGTCCCAGGAAGTCTTCCGTCCAGCAGTCCTTACACCATGCCGCCGGAACCCACGCTATCCCAGAACCCTCTCTCCATCATGATGTCACGCATGTCAAAGTTTGCTATGCCTAGCTCCACACCCCTTTATCATGACGCCATTAAAACTGTGGCCAGCTCAGATGATGACTCGCCACCTGCAAGATCACCAAACCTTCCATCCATGAACAATAGTATGCCTGGTAAGACTATATTAATGTTTGACTAAAATACAGGCAGGTGACAAATTAAAGAAACAATAGTTGGCTCCGTTATGCTGTGGAAACCATTTTGCTGCCCTGAAATGGGTCCATTTCTCCCTATAGAGGGGAGGGTCAATGCAAACCTACACAAAGCTATTCTAACTGATCCCCTATATTCTATACTGAACCATTTCTATTCTGATGGGAGTGGTTTCTTCCAGGATGAGCCTCTCTGCTTCCACAGAGCATGAGAGCTCACTGAGTGGTGAGTGATAAAATTATGTAAATCATATGCTATGGCCTCCCTGGACACCAAATCTCAACCCAATTCAACATCTATGGTAGATTTTGGATGAGCATGTTAGCATATACTCAGCACAGTCATCAAAACCATGGGAAGATGGAAGAATGGGGTTCCTAGCTCCAGTATAGTTTTAGAGACTTGGAGAATCAATTGTTGCACTAGTTGCTCATGGTGGCCCAACACCTTTTATAAAACGCTTTATGTTGGGTTTTTCTTCAATTTGTCACCCTTCTGCATATAATGTACATGTGGAAACTTGAATGCTTAAGTAGTTATAAAGTGCATAATGTCTTTGTATTCATTAAAGACAAAGTAAAGCAAGTATCTTTAATAGTTCAGTTTACTTCCTTTTAGCTTAAAATTTGCAAACACATCTTCCTAGCAGGGGACACTTTGGCTTAGTGGTTAGCATGTTTGCCTTGCACCTCCAGGGTTGGGGGTTCAATTCCTGCCTCCACCCTGTGTGGGCAGAGGTTGCATGTTCTTCCCATGCTTTGGGGTCTTCCTCAAGGTACTCTGGTGTCTGCCTTGGATGGATTTTCTATGTTTTGAGTTAAATTGTAGTGGTGCATTCCTTGCATGTTCTACCAGTGTCCTGTTTCAGGAACTGGTTTGCTTAAAAAAAATTCACAACCCCAACTCCGAAAAAGTTGGGACAGTAAGGAAAATGCAAAGAAAATAAAAAGTGACATATGAAAATTCAGTTCCCCTTATATTATATTGAAAACACATTAACGCATTATTTAATGTTTTTCTTTGTGAATTTATTTTTGAAAATATACACCCATTTCAAATCTGATGACTGAAACACACTCCAAAAAAGTTAAGTCAACTGTTTACTACGTTTAACATCGCCTTTTCTTTTAATAACACTTAACCAACTAGTGTCTTCAGTGCCCAAACGCTTAAGTTTAGCAAGTGGAATTTCCCCCATTCATCCATTATGCATTTCTTCAGCTGCACATCTGTATGGGGGCCTTCGTTGCTTCTAAATGCGCCACACAATCTCAATCGGAGGCAAGTCAGGACGGCAGGCAGGCCATGCTAACTAGGCACTTGTCCTGCTGGAAAATCCAGAGAGGTCTCTGGAAAAGATGTCTGGATGGAAGCACACATTGCTCCAAAATGTGTACATAGTTTTCTGCATTAATGGTGCCCTCACAGATGAGCAAGTTACCCATGCCATGGGTACGGACACACCCCATACCATGACAGACTGTGGCTTTTGGACCCGATGCTGATAACAGCTTGAATGGTCCTTTTTCTCTTTGGCCCAGAGAACATGATAGCTTGTTTGTCCAAAACCTATATGAAATGTCGACTCGTCGGACCATAAAAGACGATTCCACTGTGCTACTGTCCATCTCAGATGAGACCGAGCCCAGAGAAATGGGCGGCGCTTCTGGACAGTGTTGATGTACAGTGGTGTGAAAAAGTGCTTGCCCCCTTCCTCATTTCCTGTTCCTTTGCATGTTTGTCACACTTAAGTGTTTCGGAACATCAAACCAATTTAAACAATAGTCAAGGACAACACAAGTAAACACAAAATGCAATTTG
>JAFFST010054169.1:251676-280309 GCA_022414735.1 Noturus placidus
TATATTTTATAGTACACCATGCTATAATTTTTACACTAATGATGATTGTATGCTGGTTCACCAGAAACTGTGGTAATCCTGAAACAGGCCTCTTGTTCTTATTAGTGAACAAATCTGTTAATCAAAAGAAGCAACAAAACCGCTAAAATTATTAAACCGGATGAAAACAAACCAATCATTCATAAGCATCACTGTTTAATTGGTGCTGTTTTATTGCAGGCACATGATCATTCATTTGGTTTTAGGCATAGCAAGGGAAACTTGTGACCTTTGCAGATAGTGAGCTCAAAGGTATTTTTGGCGTTAGACACTTTCCTGTTTATCACACATACTATGTGTCTCTTTTTACATCTACATTGCCAATCTGCTCTTCTTGGGGTGGGTAAAAATCTTAATATACTTAATATATTGTGTATAAAAGCTTAATACACTGTATACAGTATCATATATTTGCTTAGCAATCATTTCCATTATTATTTAGAAGTTCAAGTTCTTTGTTTTAATCTTTGTCACAGTTTTTAATTTGTTACAAATGCCCATATTTAGTGGGTTAGAGAGAAAAAAGTAGCCGTGAAGTTTCCTCTTACCCACTGTTTTGGAAACTGAAGTGTGACCGCAACACTCCTACTTGTCGTCGACACCTCTAAGTGAGTCTAGACACCTTATTTATCATGCTTCTCCAATCCTGGTCATGTGGACAGTGATAAAATGCCTTATCCTTCATTTAGTACCTCTGACAGTAGGGTGTGAACAATGTTGGCCCAGCTATGCAACCAAAACAGCTTTTGATGTGACTCTGGGAGTTAAAACATTAATATATTCATTCATTCATTCATCTATCCATCCATCCTTCCATTCATTCGTTCATTTTCATATTAATATATCCATTCGTTCATCTTTATAATTACATATTCATTCATTCATTCATTCATTCATTCATTTATTCATCTTCACCATCATTCACTGCGATGGATCCAAAGCTTATCCCGGGAACACTGAGTGTGAGGCTGGAATACACTCTGGATGTTACACCAGTACACTGCAGTAGTTTTACATGTGGGAAACATGAAAATGATGACATGTGGTCTTTCGGTAGCCAACCTCTTTACAATGTGCACACTGTTGATTGACCTCCACTGAACTCAACTGACCTTTCAGTACCTGTGTTGCTGCCTAGCACCTGCTAATTGTATTGCAAAGCAAACATTTTGTCATGTCCTCATCCCTTTGTTTTTCTTGGACTTAGTGAGAGGATTAGCCCACTCAAAAGCTAAACCAAATATGTCTTTACTATCTTTTGCAATTCAGCAAAGTAGACAAAGAGAAAAAGTGGAGAACCTCTTTCTCTGCCTTCTTTAGCATCATCTATTCTTTTCCTACGTTTTCATGACAATGTCTTTCTCAATTAATGGTTGTGCTGAAACGTCTAATCAATTGCCCTCTCTCACAAACTGATGCATGCATCCTGTTTTAAATAATGAAAAGATTAGAGGTTTAAAAACTGAAACATGCATTAGTTTCAATGATATATGAGCAGAGTTGGGGGAAGTTACCGATGTCAATAAAATTACATTACTTGCATTGCAAATTTATTGTTAAGAACATCAGTATAAGAAGACAGCAGTGTTGTAATGTTATATCTTCAGTGAACGGAAGCGAGACCGATCAGACAGGGTTCACAGGAAAATACATGGAAACACTCGTGTCTTATTGGCTGACAGTCTCTCAATTCTGCAAAACACTAGCTCACAGTAAGTGAGAGAAAAAATAGATATACCCCGATTTTGTACATTTTTTTAACCAGTAAAGGGGTTGAAAACTGGAACAATAACAGGTGTGTAAATGGCTAGCGATACCATACGAGCCTAGTTATAAAAGATTGATATTTTTTCGGTCTGATAGTCCTAGAGTGACAACACAGAGGCAAGTTTTATGATAAATCCAACTTTTTCTGATCATCTCATACATTGACACACACTAACATTGCTGAAAGTACTATGAGCTTTACTTTGTAATGTTTTTTGTAGGTTTGAAAGGTTTTCAAAGTAACTTGCAAGTAATTAGTAATCTGATTACTTTTTACATGCAGTAATCAGATTACAATTTTAAAGTAGTAATTAGTAATCTGTAGTGGATTACTTTTTTTTGAGTAACCCAACACTGTATATGAGGAGTGTTAACATAAGCTGTAAGAAGCTAAATCATAATGTCCCATTTTAAGTGAGTGATACTGGAATATTTGGGACAATTTGGTGCCTCAGAAAAGGTTATAAACCTTTATCATCGTATGTATACTTTTCGTAATGTTCTTCAAATATGATCACTGCTTTATTTAAGCATTTCTTCAGATCATAAAGGACTTGAAAGGAGTCACTCAGTAAGTAAAATTGTTTTCATGTTTAAGTGGGTGCTTACAGACTCCCACACCCCCTGAAATTGATCCCTTTAATAGCTTCTTAAAGCGAGTGTACATTTATGTTTACACTTGTGAATCTAATACCTCTTCCCACAAACCTCTAGCTGCTCCCACATGAACTGGAAATGTTTTCAGTATGCTATTTATGTACAGGATTCCTCAGCACTGCCTCATATATTTCCATAAATGCCAACATAGACTGAGCTATTGGTTGGCAAAACATGTTTCTCTTGTTGAGTTGGCACCAACGCAGTGTTGTCCCCAGTTTTATTTGTGACAAATTAAACTGTCAGCTTTGTTTGAGTTAAATTGCACAGTAATACTTTGGCGGTGTGAAGGTTGCTAGGACACACGTGCTAAGCAGGAGCATATGGGTGGGATATTTTTAATTGCTGGCCTCATGTGTTGATTTTTCCGTGTGATAGTGAAGGAGAGTATGAAATAAACCACCTATTTTTAACAAACTTCCTGGCAATACAAAAGGATAGTGTGTGATAGCAACACCTAAGAGACCACCGCTATCTTCTGACAAAGTGTGTCCCTATCACTGATGTGCTGTCATACAGAAGCCTGTATCTCATGCCTGGCAGAATCCTGGCCTGGAGAGGGTTCAGGACTGACCTGAACCCTGAAGATGAAGTCAGTCTCCCTTGCAATGATGCTTTTAATACATTGGAGGCCCTGAATACAATTAACAATTTCACATTCTTCCTTACTTTTCTAATGTACTCATTCCCTTCATGCTGCTTTGTGATTTGCAGATTTCTACCATGCATTGCCTTTCCTCTTTGCTATTGTGTTGCCTGTGACCTTTCTTCCCTCCTGCCTCACCCTCATCCCCATAATCGACAGAGGAATGCTTGAGTCTACTTCCTGTCAGATTGGTGGGAACAATTGATTACCATGACCCACCTATTTTGTCTCCCATGTAACTACATTAATAATATTGGAAGCTCTGGAGGCATCAATTTTCTAGTCAGGGTATGGTGGATGGTCATTGGTTGCGTTGATTAAAGGAACAGAACTGTATTTCAGAACCCAGAGGATTTAAAGGACTGTATTCAATATACCTTATGTAACCTAGCCTCTGGTATACTCCCAAATGGTTTGGAGCATGATGTCCAGTCCTAGTCATAAAGGGTAAAGTGAGTGAGGGCTACAAGTTTGGTCCATGTTTTCGAGGAAAATTATTTTAATGAATTAAATCAAATGGACCAACACTTTATATCACAGAACTGTTAAATTCTTTATTCTGACTGCTCAGAGAGTGTAATAATTTCTATAACAGGACAGTAGTTCCATCTTCTAGGCAAATCACAGGTTAATGTGGTCATTATTTCTGATGCAGGAAAGTCTTTAGGACGGAGTGTTTTATGGTTTATTGATAACAGCTCAAACTGTATTTTTGGCTTAGAGAGTTTGGTGAGGAACTAACTTGTCCACAGCATGAATTGTATCTATAAATAGATCAAATGTATGAGGTGGAAATAAAAATCTGTGGATTTTTATAAAAGGAATAATGACAAGGCAGAAATGCTTTTATAGAAAAAAAGACGTGAAACTTACATATAATAATAATAATAATAATAATAATAATAATAATAATAATAATAATAATAATAATAATAATGAATCGGCACCCCACCCCATTGTTGATTATTATTTTATTCCTTATGAACAAACTGTTTATAAGCACTAGTATCAAGCTTTGAGCACCGCTTGTTGACAAGCAGCAACTTTTGGTTGTAATGTCCTGTGATCTTTTGGCCTCCGTCCTGAGGTGTATCCCGAGTGCCCATTGTTCCCAATGATTGTCTCCACAAATGGAGTCGGCTCCACAACCATTACCAGGATAAAGCACTTTAAATTCACTAAAGGCAATTTGGGAATTTGAACGTTAAGTGATTTGTGGTTTCTGTTTGAATTTATTCATGCTTTAACAATGAACACATTACTAAATATGATCAATCTAGTTGAGTTAAAAGCTGGTTACATTCAAAGTATAGCTCAGTGTAATTACAATTATTTATTAATAGATTAAAGTAATAGCACTGTCACAAAGCAGCTTTACGGATACAGAATATGGGTCTAGATCTAGAATGCCAACTGGGAAAGCTAGAGACATGGTAAAACCCCTTGAGGCACAATAAGGAAGAAATCCTGAGCGGATTCAGGCTCAAAGCTGGGTGAAACTGAAGAGTAGAAAAGACTTTAAAAAGTCCTTAAGTGAGGTACAAATTCTAAAATGGGTACAATTAAATTACAAATGCTTTGAGAGAAAATATATGGAATAATATTATTCATGGAGACTGGCTACACAGACACAAGACTGCACAAACAAAAACCATTCACAATCCTCAGTTCACTAGATTGAATTGGTGCGTACTGAATTGTGTAAATCCTTCTTATTGTAGTTGGTATCTGTGGTATGCACAAAGGACAGGGAAGAGAGGGACCCACACTGGAAGCATTAGAGGACTCATACAGGTGTAGAGATTAATGGGGATTACTGCAGGAGAGTGAGATGAGGGAAGTTCAGCATCACATCTGTGTATAGGAATTCTGAGTTGGGCAAGAGCCAGATTTAGTATGGAATAAACTGTGCTTCAAAGTCCTTCTGGTCATGGTACCAGAATCGTGGTTATGGAACCATTTTAGGGTGAAAAAGGGATCCATTAGTAATAAATGCTCGAGCAGAAAGTAGCAGTGGGTTTCCTAAACAAATAAATACACTCAGGTCTTATTTTTAATATGTGCTATCTTGAAACGTCCACAGGACACTTTATACGAGACACTAGTAGACACTTTGCTCTTATGGTGTTCATTCTTTGCTAGACAGAAAAGATATGGTCTGATTATATAATGTAAAGTATAGTCTCACTGCTGTACCAAATCACACTGATGCTAACTGTACTCCCATGTCCTATTCTTATGTACATTTACAATCGTCAGCTATTTTCTCCCTCAAGAGGAGAAATCGTGTGGCGCGACAGCACATAGACAGATAATAAGATAACTTTGTTTCAGGGTTGTCCCTGTGTTTAGCTATAGCCTGAGGCCTGCTTCATTGGCACAATCTGAGATCACGCCTCAGTGCATGTGCTCAATGGATTCGGTGTGTTTCATCATGACATCATGCTTTTGTGTGAAATCCCTACACCTATTCATTGCTCTGCTGTGAGTTTAAGCCACTGGCACTTATCGTACCAGCCCCTAGTGCCTTTACAACTCCGGCACGGATAAGAACATCGTGTTAATTATTACAGACTTCAAGAGTCAGTAATGGAAAGCTACTTGTGTAACAAATTCTAACTGTGTTGTATTTTATTTCTACAAAATGTTTTGAAAAGTTGTCAAGTATTGTCTGTGAGCACGCAGACAAAAGTGTTTCCAGTGTTTACTACAGTGTTTCCAAATTCAAGATACCTGGCTACTGCATTCTTCTTTTCTTGAGACAAATAGGTTAGTTGAAATATCTATGTTGTGCTTTTTTTTTTTTTTGTCCCTGAAGAAATTTCATATTCATATCAATACTTAATTTTCATGTTTAGTTGTTTGGTTATTTAAAATAAAATATGTATATAACACAATCATAGAATAACATATTTCATATATAATAATATCTTCATTCATTTTTCTCATTTTTAACCCCCACCCTACCCCCAATATTTTTTCCCACCCTATTAGTATTTCATACTGACATCACATTTAATGGCTGCCTCTACTTGCTAAACTGTTAAAGTTCTAATACACGACTAATTTTATCATGTGCTATGTCCTTTTTGGGGAGACTAATTAAACTCTGAAATTTGGAACTGGACTTGCCTTAAAAAAAAAGAAAAAAGAAAAAAAAGATAAATAAATAAAGGAAAGAAATAGCAGTAAAATCAGTGAAAAAAATATGTAATTATGTCATAAAACAATAAGAGCCAATCATATTCTAATGTCCACATTCGAGACATTTATTAAGTTTACAGGGGGAATGGGAGTGAGTATGAAAAAATTGAGTAGGGTTACAAGAAAAGATGGTCTTCAAAAAAGTTGTATATATTATATTTACAAAATGCACAAGTAAACAATTAAAATCAAATGCTTTCCGGTTCAGAAGGGCTTTAACCACAGAATACTACAAGCATAAAAATGGAACTTTTGTCCAGTTTTACAGGTAACTGTAATAACTCAACAGTATTCAAGAAACGTGTGTGATGATTTATCATGCTTTCAATATTCATTAGTTACGTTAGCCTTGTTCTGTTAATATGAAAATAAGTACTATATTTATTCTATACCCTGTCAGTTAGAGCGCTACTGGCCAATTGTGGTTGTCTGTGAGCTCATGCACAGTATATGCAAGTGTCTTAGCATCTTCTCCAAGCATGTTGAGCTGCCCTGTGACTATATGTGAGAAGCAGTAAGAAACTAATGTGCTGTAAATGTCTCAGGAGGAATTTATACCTCCACTGTGTCTTGACTGTTCTGATTTGTTCTGGTACATTTGGGAAAATCGGTTGTATGTTAAATTTTCCCCAAAACCATTCTGTTAATTTATTACTTATTATAGGTTTAACACATTCACTGCTAAGGATTGGACAAACACATATACCAGTATTAACCCCTACATGTATTTGCATTCATTTCAAGTTGAGGAAAGATTTTCATACCATTAGGGAACCACTCATAGACAGTCATATTCATTATTGGTAAACTATACATATATTATCAAATTTAGAATAAAGCCAATGGTCAGCATTCATCAAAAATATCTGGTCAATTTGTTCAAATCTTGTTTTGTAAATGAGTCCAACCTGCTTTATAAACACAGGTTTAAAAGTTAATGTTAACGGTTAAAGTTAACAGCATGGTCAAGTCCTTGATTTTCTTTGTTTAGAAAAGAAAAAAAACAATCATTTGTGTTCCCATTTCCCATTTGTGTATGTGGGGTCCATTGTCTTATGTGTCATCATTTGTCGCCTTTTGAATAAAGGCTGTCTGGCTCCCAGCTTAAATATTGAAGCAAACTAAAAACCAACCATCAGATTGGATTCATTCACTTTTGCTCAGTGGTGCGACAAGCAGTGGGGGCCTTAGGTGGGAACCAGAGAGCAAAAAAGTTCACTTCATACCACACAGTGCCAGAGACAAGGGAACAAGACTACTCTAGAGCTCTCACTGTGGCAAGTTGCCCATTTTATACCAACCTATTTCTGATTTACTACGACTGCCTTGGTTTGGAGTGGTCTGATTGTTACAATTGTGGGTTATTTATTTGTTAATCTTTGGATTTTTACTTCAGGTGATTCATTGATAATTTTGATTCAAAACATTCAAAACAAGTCAATGCCAATTGTGGGTTTAATGCAGAGCTAGGATTTTTAGGGTGACAATCCATAATAGGCCTCATTGACTCACTTTATTGACTCACTTTTGACTCCTTTTTGCTCTCCTTATTTATAGTGTTGATTGTTGAACATGGGTGACTGGAGTTTCTTGGGCAACATCCTTGAGGAAGTCAATGAGCACTCGACAGTGATCGGTAGGGTGTGGCTGACCGTGCTCTTCATCTTTCGCATCTTGATCCTCGGTACTGCAGCAGAGTTTGTATGGGGTGATGAGCAGTCAGATTACGTCTGCAACACGCAGCAGCCTGGTTGCGAGAACGTCTGCTATGATGAGGCCTTCCCCATTTCACACATACGCTTGTGGGTTCTGCAGATCATCTTTGTCTCCACGCCATCACTGGTGTATGTGGGCCATGCCGTACACCATGTACACATGGAGGAGAAACGTAAGGAACGTGAGGAGGCAGAGCTAAGCCGACAACAGGAGATGAGCGAGGAGCGGCTGCCAGTTTCTCCTGACCAGGGCAGTGTCCGTACGGCCAAAGAGACCTGCACCAAAGGCAGCAAGAAGTTCCGCTTGGAAGGCACACTGCTCAGAACATACATCTGCCACATCATCTTCAAGACACTCTTTGAGGTAGGGTTTGTCGTGGGCCAATACTTCCTGTACGGCTTTCGCATCCTGCCACTGTATAAGTGCAGCCGCTGGCCTTGTCCCAATACAGTTGACTGCTTCGTGTCCAGGCCAACTGAAAAGACTGTCTTCATTATCTTTATGTTGGCTGTGTCCTGTGTCTCACTCTTCCTCAACTTTGTAGAGATCAGCCACTTGGGCCTCAAGAAGATTCACTTTGCATTTCGCAAACCAGCCCAGCCCCAAATTGAGGGCTCTGGTGCAGGTGAGAAGCCTTCCATAGCTGTGTCCTCTATTCAGAAAGCCAAGGGCTACAAATTACTTGATGAGGACAAAACAGTTTCACACTTCTTTCCTTTGACTGAAGTGGCCGGCATGGAGGCTGGGTGTGTGCCCACATCCTATAAACCATTTGTGGGAAAAACAGATGGACCAACAGCACCACTAGAAGACCAGTCGAAGATGTATGAAGAGACGTTGCCCTCTTATGTCCAGACTACCATGCTGGGGCCCAGAGGAGCTTGTGGTGTTATTCGGGTGGATGATGACGAGATGCCTGTAGAAGAAGACATGGAAGCCAGTGAGACAATAGAGGACACCAGACCCCTCAGTAGCCTGAGCAAGGCCAGCAGCCGGGCAAGGTCAGATGACTTGACAGTATAAAATTACATTAAAATTCAACAATAGGAAAGTGTAATCCTACTGAAGAACGAGTTAGAAGGTCTTAAGGCAGTTGTAATGACACATGTAAACATCATGCTATTTAAACATGCCAAGCAATTTTTCCCAAGAATACTTGACTTCAATAATCCTTTATAGAGCAGTAATGTTTTACTGGCTTTATCAAACGAATTGGAAACAACTAAATACGTTCTATATTAGCAAAATAAAAGTTGCTTTTTTATTATTATTATTTTTAAATCACATTTTCTATCCAGAATTAAAATTTTACATTCTACTCCAACTAGTCAAATTCTAATGTTTACATTTTTTTTCATTAGCCATTTAGTTCAGCAATGTATATATGCTTTATTACTATTGTTTTGGGAATTTGGCAGATCATTTCTGTAATGCTGTCAGGGTAACATCATTTTCACCTAAGTAACTCATCAAAATACCAAATACAACAACTGATCAGTAACGGTTTTGGTCGGTGTGTGTACTGTTCTTTCTGTAATATCCAGCTTGGTTCATGCAGTATGTATGTGAGGGGTGAATAAAAAGCCAAGTACTTACTGTATGTGTATAGAACACTATATTTATATAATAACTATAAAAATATAGAGAGAGTAATTGTTGTACCTGTAGCATAATCCCTTGTTTGCGTTTACTCGCTTGAGATCGAACCAGTTTAGCCAAAGAAACGATTGTTTCTAATCCCTCTGTGCATGAACGATGCTGATAAAGAATGTACCAAATAAGTAGACCATATTTTTGAACAAGAAACAATTTTTACATTTTCTTTTCAAATAACAGAGACAACCAGGCATCTTAATTCAAAAGAAATCAACATTCTACAGTTAGCTGTATAAGACAGATTATCCAGCTTGATATCTCAAGTTAACCCAACTGTAGCAATAGACATAGAGTACATGCTTGATGTGTTCTAGCTTATTGGTTTAGGAAATACTATATTTTAGTATTTTGCTTATATCTATATATCTGTCTTCAGTGTTATTTGATATTTAGAATTTTTAAACCTCATCATTTTATTTGGTTATGCTAAAATCAAGTTCCCGCTCTGATTAAACAACAAATTTTAAAATTTCCTTTTGATCAGTATTGTTATAGGGTGTTCCTGTTGTTAAAATGAAATTTCGTATCCCTGTCATGAAAAGGAGATGAAGCATACCTATATTGTAAACTGTGATTTAACCCTGGAATCAAATTGATGCAGAGAATCTTCAGTGTAAATTCCTGATGAGGTGTAACTTGAAAAATAAAGCCCTATTAAAGACTTGAATTTAGACAAATGAATTGTTTTTGTGTGTTTCTTATGTGTTTTCATATTTAATCATCGATTAACGATAATACATTTTGATGATTGCTCAGGGTTCAGTACCTCTACACCAGGGGTTGTTATGGTATGCAGTGCATAACATGTAGCACACATTTGATATTCAACCACAGAAAAAACACAGAACCGAATGTATATCTCTGTCGTTACATATTTACTTAAGAATGATTACAAATCAATTACAATTATAACTAATTTTAAAGGTGTGATTTATTTATAATTAGAAAAACATCTCTGATGAATACATTTTACTCAAAACTTTGGACTGAAATAGGTATCATATTTAACTCTGATTACAATGTGTTCCCATTTTCCCCAATAAGTTTCTTCTCACTTACATTTTTGTTCCTTTTTTCCCCCAGTGTTTGGTGTAATGGCGCTCGTCTTTTTCAGTTTTGTAGTAAAGTTACAGGAAAAAGATTATTTCTGACATGTAGTTTTACAATTCAGCAGGTCTTTGTGTTAGGACAACCTTCAATAGCCCCCCCACACCTTTTTGGTTACTGAACACAATGATCTTACACGATCTTAGCTGTGCTTGCTGAGCTTCATGTTTAAAGCTTCATGCTTTATGTGCAAACACATGTTGTTTTGGTCATTTGCAGTTCTGTTTCACGCAGTCTTATGTCTTTAATGGAACCACGATAAACAAGGCTTCATGTTTTCATTTGAACAGCTACATTATCTAGTCACAATAACTATACTGTTAAAACTGTAAAAATACAAATGCATTCTGGTTCCTTATTGTAAAATGCTGTTTTGGTCAAGATTAAATAAAAGCACAAATATGCCTGTGATTATAAATAATCAATATTAGTTAATGCAGCAATAAAGTGTTGTTGTTTTTTTTTTTTTATTGTCAAACTTTTCATGAAACTTTTATTTCATGTTAATTTCCTTCTGTGGGGCTGAACTAATCCAGTGGTTGGTTAATTCTTTGCAATCAATTATGTTTTGTCTGGAGCTGGGAGTACATTTCTGTGTGAGGCACAAACTGTGGGGTAAAAATATGCCGGCTTTTATGCAGATGGAACCACTTAGAAAACCTCAGTGAGCTCCGAAATGCGATAGATTAATATAGCTGTTCAGTTAGATAGACATGATTGAAAGACTTACCCCTTATCCGTTCAAAGATGAAGAAAAATCTAGATATAATGATATAAAGAGTCACTAGCAGTAGTGTTACAGACTCGGTTGCAGATGTAATGAACATGACCTATGTATAGAGCATTTTCTTAATCACCCCCACGCTTCCAATACTAATTAAGTAAATCACTTGTTGGAGTGACTAGCACATCATTTTTAATGACTAAATTGTCTAACTGCCTGAATGTAATGTGTATTCTGTATGAGAATTCCACATATATACAGCAAAAAAAAAAAAAAAAACCCAAAAGCAAGAGAGCAAAAAACACTTGATAGAGTCTTTACAATGGTAAAGATATAGCACAGACTAGTGGACGTATGAAATGATCATCACCCTCAGCATGCTGGAAAGACAGGAAGATATAACCATAAGCCAGGACCCAGAACAAGTCCACGTTTCTGTTGTCTTGAGAGAAAGAACAAGATCAAGACTTTTGGACCTGTAATCTGTTAGTATTGAGTAGTGGAAAGTTAATGATAATCCTACAGTATTTAATTACTAGCTAGTTATTTCAATATTCTACCAATTGAGCTAGACCCTTAGCCCTTTACTGCTCAGTTGTATCTTGTATCAATTGTAAATTGCTTTGGGTTTCACCTTAAAATGTTTTTCATTATACAAAATGAATCTGTGCATCTGTACCCACAAACAGCAGACATTGATTTTCAACTAAAGTTATCCAGCTAAAGTTACATTATATATATATATATATATATATATATATATATATATAGTGTTTAATTACCTCGCTATCCTGGTCAGGGTCATAGTGGATTGGGATCTTATATCTGAAATACTGGCCGTGAGATGAGGATAAACCCTGGATGGCACACCAGTCTAAAAAGAGACATTTTATTTACTTGTAATCTCATTTATTTACATTGAATGCTCATTTAATTACATTCGTACATCAATCCAAATATATCCAATGCAAGATAACGTGCATGTTCATGTACTATGCTAAAACTACAATAGAGACATAAAGTGCAACAGCAATGACGTGTAAAGCACAAAGGTTTCCTATGAATTCATTTCTACATACAAAGAGGACGTTCTACCTTATCAGTGCTACACCTTAAGCAAGATGATTCTGAGTCTGAGCTCTGCAGCAACAGTAAACAAGCTTATCATTAAAAAAAAAGATTGGTGCCAGTCATTATGACCACTTTCTGCAAACTTTTTACAAGATCTTTAGAAGGTATTAATTGCATGGTTACGCTGTTTTCTGTTTAGATTAGTTGCAGATGCAATGCTGTGAGAGAGAGTAAGTGTGAAAATAACACCCCCATTTCCTTTGCAGAAATGTCAGTTCAAAACCACGTCCCCCTCTTCTTTCAGCAGCTGTCAAGTGATGCAATGACCACTGGTACGCCATGTATATAACTTATACTACAGTATATTATTTGCTGCAGGACTATTTTTTAAAAATGATTTAATGCAATGAAGTGTTTTGCTGTGCTCTGTTTTTTTTCTGTAAGTACAAATTCCACTAATTCCTTTTCTCTTTTCTGTGCCATACAAATATGAAACAGAACGGTTCAGATTCAGGTAGGTGCTCTAACAAAGAAAATATTATTAAAATGTCTAATTTAAATAAAAATCCATCCATCTTCAACCACTTGCTCCTTTTCAGGGTCACGGGAGCCTATCCCAGGAAGCATCGGGCACAAGGCAGGGTACACCCTGGACAGAGTGCCAGTCCATCACAGGGCACAATCACATACACACTGACATTTATACACTACGGACACTTTAGACACGCCAATCAGCCTACCATGCATGTCTTTGGACTGGGGGAGGAAACCGGAGTACCCGGAGGAAACCCCCGACACACAGGGAGAACATGCAAACTCCGCACACACATGGCCCTGGCGGGACTCGAACCCCGGACCCTGGAGGTGTGAGGCGAACGTGCTAACCACTAAGCCACCGTGCGCCTTAAATAAAAATACAAAGGTTAAATAAAGATAAGAAAGCATCTACTGTTTTCTATTTTTACAACTCTCTTTCCTTTTCATCTTCTTTATAGAGATGCAACCATTCTCAAATATTAGACATTTTCTACAGTTTCTCATCCTGTGTCTGACCATATCTATTATCCTGGTTCTAATGTGTGCATTTGCAAGCTTGCTCTTGAAAGACATATGTGTATGGTAAATAACACAAGTTCATAAAAATAATACACTTCACTAATAACAGTTGTGTGATAGGTTTTCATGTGGATGAATTTTGCCTTTACAGGGGAAAGAGATCACCGAGCTCCAGTTCCAGTAAGGGAACGGTAAGGCCTGGCATATATTATACAAACAGAATCTTTTTTTTTTGGATGGTGATTATTGATTGTAATATTATATTTAAATGTAGGCAATAATGTGCTATATTTACTTATAACTGTATTAAGAATAGATTTAACAAGGAATAGCTTTTTTTTTCTTAAGTAAAAATGACCATTAGAATTGTTTCAAACATTTTCCATGGCTGAATCCCAAATGGAGCTCTTTTGGGCATATAGTGCACTACAGGTCTAGAAAAATATTAACAGAAGAGGATGGGTTCCCTTTTTTGTCTGATTCCTCTCAATGTTTTTTCTTTATCCTGTCTAATGGATTGTTACTGTTGCCTCTAGCATGCTCATTAGTAATCTACTTCTAAACCCAGATTTTTACTTCAAATGCATTTTTACAGGTATTTGATGACCCTAGTCTAGGATAATTCTGCAGTACATGCTAACAGCCATGTAACCTTTCTAAGAAAATGCTATATAAAATGTTAAATGCTTTCACGGACAGGAGCTGTAAATCTGTATTATGTCATACCCAGGTTAATATATAAGATCATTCATATTCTCTCACCTTTATTGCCACTGCTTGTACAGAAATTGTGTATTTGATCTCATGTAGCTAGTTTTCAGTAAATGCTTTCTTAATCTTCAAGTCATTATTTATATGAACATATATTTGTATCAATATTTTTAATAAGAGTATTTTTACTTGATCATTAACTTTCAAACTTTTCATTATTGCTACTGTGAAAAGTAAAATACTAGATAACTTTGGAATGTTATGATGCAGTTATATACTGTGTAATCTATAATATTATTCTATCATGTTGTTTTTATTAAGGTTTCTGATAAAACAGGAGAGACAACCAAAAAAAGGCACACATATAAAGAGAATCACAATACCTGATTGTTAAAATAATTAGAAGGATGCTCACTTACATCATAACGGCAATTTCTGGGCTTTCCTCTGGGCAAAGTTTTTGATCAAATCCTTAAGATCACCCTGGCACAACCGGGCTTTATCAGTCGAGAATATGGCAAGTCCAGAGAGACAACTCTGTCCCATTGAGCTCCTCAGATATTTTTTAAAGAAAAAAACTATTTCTAAAAAACTATGTTTTTGAAAATCAAACCAAAATACATCAGTCCTTATTAAAAACTTCTCATAATTACAATTATAGTTTGTTTCAATAGTTTTATAGAAATACATATATATTACAATTGTTTTCTGGTACTGTGTTATATACTCTGGTAATGACGTCAAAGACACACCATCAAGCAGAAGTTTGATACACATACATGGTATTTAAATCGACATTCCCCAGGCATTGCTTTGGTGTTTGTGGGTATACTAATGTAAATGCATGTCCTCCTCACAGACGATAGGGGCCGTATCTAAGTACATGTGAACCTCGCGGGCCCATTGGCTCTGATGCAGTTGCATTACCATCTTATCGATTGTTATGCCCTTGGTCGATACATTGGACTAACCAAACTATACTCCACTGTTGTTCCCATTACATTTATGTACATATCTGTAATATCTGTAATTGCAATATATTGTGACCTTTAATTAAATATTTCTATAAATTCCTCCTTTGGATTTTTTTTAATCCACTAGGTGTTATTTTAACTCTAGCCAATAGTGGGTGTGGTTGCATGAGCTGGGCTAATGAGCTGTCTTATACACTATTGTGTTAACAATAGGTTTTAACAGTGGAACAAGGTAGGTAAATATATGTTTACAACATTTATGATCGTCTTTATAAAAAAAATCTAACAAACTAATATTTCTAAGGAAACTATGTTTATTTTTTTCCTGTTTGCTTGTTTCTCTCTAGGTTGCTTTCAGATTATTAGCAGTAAAAAGAAATAAAGAAAGAAAAAAAGGAAGTAACTCGGAGCAAAACTTTTACTCTGCAGTTGGATTAGAATGTGGTTGGCCACCGATTTGCATGATCTGGGTCATTTCTGGGTCATCTAAAAAAATTAAAAAAAATACACAAACCTGTAATTGAATTAACATTTTGGTCAATATACGAGTTGATAAAAGTAACCTAAAAACATCTAGATATACCTAAAAACAAAAAACAGATTTTCCATACTGATCAATCAGAATGCAACCAGCAATTAGCTAGCTAAATCATTAACTTCACATGTTATAATCACCATGTTTTTTCCTTATGATATTAACCCTTTGGGTGTACAATCCCCTCTGAAACTATTGGAACTGCAAGGCCAATTCATTTGTTTTTGCTGTTGACTGAAACTATTTAGAATTTTAGATTCTATTTCCTGGTATGTACAACCCCAATTCTAAAAAATTGGGGTGCTGTGTAAAATATAAATAAATGTAAATAAAAACAGAATGCAATGATTTGCAAATCTCATAAACCCATATGTTATTCATAATAGAACATGGCAAACATATCAAAATGTTTAAACTGAGTAAATGTAGCATATTAAGAAAAAAGTAAGAATTTTGAATTTCATGCCTCAAAAAAGTTGGGACGGGGCAACAAAAAGCTGGATAAGTAAGTGTTACTATCAACAAACAGCTGGACAAACATTTTGCAACTAGTTAGGTTAATTGGCAACGGGTCAGTAACATGATTGGGTTTACAAAGAGTATCTTAGAGAGGCAGAGTCTCTCAAAAGTAAAGATGGGAAAGTTGTACCATTTTTTTTCTTAAAATACTCAGTTTAAACACTTTGATATGTTTTCTGTTACTGTGAATAACATTTACATTTTACACAGCGTCCCAATTTTTTGGAATTGGGGTTGTATATGTAGATGTATTAAATGTCACAGAACATAGCCCATTTTCTATCAGACCACCCAATTTGGTTTTTTTCACAACAATTTTTATTGATTCTCATACATTTTTCAGAGTACAACAAAATATATCAATACAGAATCAGCATTTTTTACCCCATTTTTTATAACAGCCCATCCCACTCCACCCAGGAAAGTGTACATTTGATTAATTTACTTATGATTCATGTACATGTGATTTAATTACATATGATTCATTTTCATAAATCCATACAGAGTCTAACTTTTAACCCCAGTAATATACCCCCCAAGCAAGATTTATATATGATTCATTTATATGTAATTTTACATGTGGTTCATTTACACAAGATTCATTTTCATCATTTTCATTTCCCCTCCCCCCATCAATACCTCAAACATAAAAACACCCAAAGTCTCCATAACCCAAAGGAGACAGCAGTGTATCCCTCTACAAATAAAGTTGTCAACGCTGAGACGATCACTCGGAAAGAACGCTGAACTAACCAACCCTTACCAAAACTAAAGATTTCAGTAAGAGAAATCCCCTGCTGACTTCAAATCTGATAAACAGTCTGCGCACAATAACAAATATAACGTCCTTAACTTTATTAAAAAAAAAAAACAAAAAAAACACGCCGCTGTGCAGGTGATGCACTTCATCCTGATATCTAGAGTTTAACAAAGTCTCCTGCCTCCTCTGCTGAAATAAAGTCCTTCTGGACACCGTTATGTGTAATACGAAGCCGAGCTGGGTGAAGTATTCCATACCGAGCGCCCTCAACATCACAAAGTTGACGCTGAACCTCATTAAATGCAGCTCGAGCCCGAGCTATCTTAGGTGTGTAATCAGGGAAAACAGAGATAATCAAATTCCTCACTTTAATCTGCTGGAGCTCTCTCGCGGCGCAAAATACCAACACATTCACTGTGATAGTGGAATCTGCACACAATTGCTCGTGATCGTTCACCAGGCTTGGGCTTCGGCTGAAGGGTCCGGTGGGACCGGTCCAAAACCGGCTCCTTCTCCAGACCAAACGTCTCTTTTAACAAGGCCGCTACAGCAGCAGTTGAACATGTATCAGAACCTTCTGGAACTCCCATTATTTGAACGTTATTGCGCCGTGACCTCGTCTCCAAATCCTCACATTTATTCTGTAATTGAGTCACGGTCTCAGTGAGAGACTCGATAGTGGACTTCATGTGTCCTATGTCATGTGTAAGCGCATGCTCCATTTCCACAACCGTAGCCCTCAATGCAGAAATGGCAGCGTCGGTATCAATTTTATCATTGTAGCAAAGTGTCATTTCTTCAGTGTTGTCACAGGAAAAGTTATCATCAAATATTTACAAAACATGTGAGGGGTGTACTCACTTTTGTGAGATACTTTATCTATACATATATGCATATACACACATGGGTTATAGCATTAAGTGTCTAGAACTGGCAGATAGATCATAAAACGTTCACTGAAGTCAGTTGGACATGAAAAACAAATTACACACAAGTCTTATTTTCAAGGCTATATGTGTCAAAAAATGTTTTGTTGGTCTGAAGGGGATCATTATCCTGGAACAGGCAGCTTAGGGCACTATTTTTCTACACTATATAGTAGGCTGTTACGCGGTTTGGGACACCGCCGGTGTCGTGCGCGAGCTTTCCTTCAGCTCACAGCTGACGGTCGAAGCTAGAAAAGCTTTAAACACACAGTCTGAGACGCTCAGAGCGCGCGAGAGCAAGACGTCTGAACACAGTAAGTTCCTCCATCTTCTCGCAAAGTCTTTAAGAGTTCATGTTTGGTGTAAGTTTGAAGGTTTGACTCGAATTATAAAGACTTTTTTCTTTCTTTTACAGATGTTGAGAAGCTCACCTTTGTTCGTGTTGCTCGCTGCAGCCGTCTGTCACGCCGAGGTGAGCTTTCCTTTATTGGGGGATTAAAAAAAAAAGTCATTTTATTATCATTTCCAAACTACAGTCACTCAGAGTCAGTTATTTCATTATAACCTACATTTTGGTACAGAAGGTACCTACCTAAAGATATGTTGGTAAGTGTTCTAGACTACCAAGATACTGATCCCCTGTAACTGAAGCTTTGACTCACTCTTTCTACAATATTTGAAACCAGTATTATACGGGGGGGGGGGTTATTAATAATGTCACAGACGACCAAATTGTCTTTACTGAACCCATTCAACTTAGCCTCTTACAAACCTTAAAGAAAAATATCTCATTGCACTGTATTTTTAATCTGAAACATGACTGAGCATTGTGCCAAAATGGCTGAAATAAGACATAATGGAAGCATAATACCACCAATTAGCATCACGTGACTTCATGTAGGCTAGAACATATACTATTTGTATGCTTAAAAAATAAATAAATAAATAAATAAATAAATAAATAAATAAATGAGGGTTCTTGCATCTGGAAAAGTCTCTGAATTGAAAGAATGGGCGTGCAGTTTCAGTATGAAAACGGAGAGAAAATGTTCTGCGAGATCATCTTTTAGGGTTTGAATACTTAAAGTAGATGACCTTACGTTTGGACTTTCTTTGGTCAGAAATGGATTCATTTACTAATCGAAATTGCAGGATATTATTCATCCATCCATCCATCCATCCATCTTCAACCGCTTACTCCTTTTCAGGGTCACGGGGGAACCTGGAGCCTATCCCAGGGAGCATCGGGCACAAGGCGGGGTACACCCTGGACAGGGTGCCAGTCCATCGCAGGGCACAATCACATACACACTCACACACATTCATAAACTACGGACACTTTAGACACGCCAATCAGCCTACCATGCATGTCTTTGGACTGGGGGAGGAAACCGGAGAATGTCATTACTAATCGTAATGTTCTCGTCATATTAGAAGAATACGAAGTTGTTCACTTTTTTTTTCTGGTTTCGCGATAATATAGCGAGCTGCTGTTTTGTCTTAACTCCAAGACAGCCCTCCAGGATTTCACGCCATCGCAGAAATGAACACAAAATCAAGCAAACTCAGCAATATTCAGGGGAGCTTGCGATATTTCAAAATGGCAGCAGTTTTTCTGCAGATTTGTGACGTCATGACAACAACGTGCATTCAGCCAAAACCCTCTTCGATTCATGAAACTATAAATGGATAAAAATTTCTATAAGAGGGCTAAAACACCTTGGGACGTGCTGGTATGGGAAAATTATCACTTCGATGTGGTAATAGTAACTCCACTTGACACTGGCCCCCATCACACCACCCTGTTATTAATTATTTGTCTTTTACCAGCATTTATTCATTACATAGTAAGTAAGTAAGTAAAATTTATTTATAAAGCACATTTCATACAGCAAAGCTGACCAAAGTGCTGAACAGAATAAAATAATAAAGTAAACAGACTAAAAAGAAAATAGATAAAAATAGTGACTATTAATAACACAAACCATACTGAATGTTACAGAATAACACTTAAATGAGGAAATATTTGTTGTTTGGAACTCTCAGATCCGAATGAGTCTCAAACGGAGTGCTTAGTGTTGAGCAGTTTCTCAATTCACTAAAGATTTAATTATAAACATTATTCCTTGGTTAGACATTAAGATTTGAGGGTATTTAAAATGACATCATGACATCATTTAAACATAAATGCTAAAATTTCCAGTGTATGATTGTGCTTTTCATAATACCCAAGAGAGATACCCAAGCACAGGAACGAATGTTTTCATGCGGGCTCTGTAAAAATGTAATCAAGTGATTCAAACTAGCTGTCTTCCAGACATTTAAAGTATGTTAGAGATTTATTTTAATTGAAGGAAGCCAAATTTTGGATGCTAAACCTCGCTCAGTTGATTGAGTACATTAGAGAAAATTTGGCTAAAAAAAATAAATTGAATAAACTTTATTAGAGATTGCTTTGAGTGCAACATTTCGCGCTTGTTGGTGGTCCTTTCTCGCGAATGTGACCATCGTGCTGTATCTTGGTGGCCAAGTTGAAGGTGTTTATTTAGTTAATGAACATGTTGTGTGGCCTCACGGTCCCTCGGCTTGACTGTAAATGAACTCACGCAAACAGATAAGTGTAAAAGCAAAGGATGCTGTAAGACAGATGTGTACAGCTGGTGTTTGTCCTCGCACTGACGTATTCTTATGCTGGCAATTAAAACCATTATCACCTGGGTGGTACAGAGCCGTTATAACACGCTGAGGCTTCTGAAAACACTGGAGTATGCTGTTGTCTTTGAACATACACTCGACGAACACACTGTGGCCACTAATGATGTGTTTGTGTGTCTCTGTCACTTGAACAGCTGCTGGTGAGTTAGTCAGCTGGCTTTTTTTTTTTTAGCATTTAAGTGTGGACAAACACGGCGGAATGCAGCAGATGTGCTTGTCTTTTCATGTGTGTGCCGAGAGGCCCTTTCAACAGACACACCTTGCTCGTTCTTTTACCCTGTTGCACTCGTGCCATTTGAAGCAGCGCTTCAGAGGTATTAACAGTTCGGTGAGGATTTTGCGGCTAAACAAGCACAAATCAAACCAGATCCGCTGCTAGAAGCTGGCTCTGTTTTTGTAACTCTTCATGACTGATCTGATCTAACAGCTGAATCACTTTTCCAAAAACATTGCAGTGTTCCCTAAACCATGCTCTGGCTTTCAGGTGGTTCCAATAATGTGAAAGGTTTTGGGTAAATGTAACATGTCGATCAAAGACATCCTCTTGTCTCTGTGTCTTTGTTATTTGCTATTGTTTTTTTTTCACTCATCCATTAGCTGTTGGTAGCCATGCGAGAACATTTACCCTTACAGGAGTTGTGAGGGGTCGTCCATATATTACGTCATCAAATTTTCAGCCATTTTTAACCCCAACTCCCCCCATGTCATCTAACGTCATCAGGCCCCCCCCCCCACATGATGACGTCATCATCTTAGATGTACACGTTTACTTTTTTCCTTTTACTATTAAGGGGGTCTGGGGCTGCCATGTGTGGTCGGGAATTATCTCCTAATATTTTGTACTTTGTTACAATACCACAGAAATACTGACGTCACACGCACATCCTGTAGTGTATAATACGTATAATACGCCACAGGATGTGCGTGTGACGTCAGTATTTCTGCTTGTTTGTTTGTTATTTTGGCAATTTGAAAATATTTCAGTAAGTAAGTAAGTAAATGATGAACGTGACAGTGGTGACACTAAACACGGGGAGGATGCAAATACATTGATGACATAAGCACGTCTGTGAAACCCCCCGTCGTCATCAGACGTTATTGTACCCTTCACCCCCCTTCCCCCCTCCTTGATGACGTAATATATGGACGACCCCTGAGCTGTAAGTAGCTACTTCTGGTGTGATTGCCAGCTCACACTCCAGTCCCACCCTCAGGACTGATCAGTTTCAGAAAATGTCAGCAGGTTTCTGAATTATTAAAAGCATGACACAGACATTCAGTAAATGTCATGATACAGGAAGTGCTGGACTCTGAAAAAATATTAGTTATTTACTAGCACAAGAGAAATGACCGTGGGATTGGGATGGATATTGTGGAAAAAATCACATCTGTGAATTAATTAACAGTATTATAAACATACAACGTATATTGGATATCACCATGGCTGTGGTTCAGCTGCAGGTAATCACAGCTATGCTGATATTCAGTGCAACAGCACAACTGTGAGTGGGATATCACTTTTATACAACAGTTCTATAAACAAGACATTGACTGTGGAGTCACTGACGATTCACACACAGCATGGCCAAATGTTTGGTTTATTTTTGCTATGTCAACAAAAATAATCAACAGCTAGATTGCATGTAGCCATGCCAACGCACGACTGACACTGACTGTCTATCCATCTTTGTTTCTCTTTCATCAATATCAAATTTCTTCTTCCTTCTTTCTTTCTTTCTTTCTTTCTTTCTTTCTTTCTTTCTTTCTTTCTTTCTTTCTTTCTTTCTCTTTCTTTCTTTCTTTCTTTCTTTCTTTCTTGTTGTTTCTCTGTATCCATTTCTTTCTTTCTTTCTTTCTTTTTTCTTTCTTTCTCTCTTTCTTTCTTTCTTTCTTTCTTTCTTTCTTTCTTTCTTGTTGTTTCTCTGTATCCATTTCTTTCTTTCTTTCTTTCTTTCTTTCTTGTTGTTTCTCTGTATCCATTTCTTATTTCTTTCTTTCTTTCTTTCTTTCTTTCTTTCTTTCTTTCTTTCTTTCTTGTTGTCTGTCTATGTCCATTCCTTTCTTTCATTCTTCTTTTCGTTCATGTTGTCTGTCTGTGTCGGTTTTTCTTTCTTTCTTTTTCGTCCTCTGTCAATATCAGTTTCTTTCTTTTTTGTTTATCTGTCTGTATCCATTTCATTCTTTCTTTCTTTCTTTTTCTTTCTTATCCCTATTCTTACTTAGACAACATTATCAGGAGTATATACAGGTTTTATGTGTAAGAGAAGGAGAGAGAAAGACCAAATGAAACAACTGACTGTCAGCACAACTCTGTGTGATAATTGCTAGCAGGACTGTTGTATCATTCAATGAGCATGTATGCCGTGTGTGTAATTTAATGTGGCCTTGCATGCAGTTTCAGTTTGGAATTTTTGACTGATTTGTTGTAAAGTTATGAAATCCTACTGTACTGTCCAAGCATGCGGATAAAATGACAGTCATTTCAGCATTATAAGGCAACACATTTCTTGGGATAAAGAGAAAGACAGGAGAAAAGTATGATTTAGAATAGTTTCTGTACTTCAGAACATCTGTGAGCTATTACTTCTAAAACTCCAGCCTAGCACAGCAAACCTACAGAGTGAGAACAAGGAAGGAAATTCAATACGAAGGGAAAAAAACAGTAAGTAAAACTGAACAGAGGCCACTGAGGCTAGTCTACGGACAGCGTGACGACACAACAATTCCTTGTAAGATTTTCTGAGACACAAGTGTTCTTGATTGTACCACTGATTCATTTCTGTACCTTCCCATCACGTTTTTCTGAGACGTTGGCGTCTCTTGTCTGTTCTTCTTCTTGTCCTCGATGTCATATTCAGCTAGAGAACATTCCAGTGAGACAGGCTGATAAAGCTCCCTAGTAAGTGCATTAATGATAATTAGATCCTACTGTAAAAAAAAAGGTTCAGTTCACACAATCTGAAAAGCAAAATGAAGCACTAATGAGCAGTTGGCTGAGAAATAAACTCTTTGTTCTAATGTGTTTCCAAGGATAGTTGAATATGTACATGTCTATTGTGGTGGGAAAGACTGGGGTTTGTTTCTTGCTGCATGAGACTCAGCAGATTCATAGTAAAAGACTAGGCTATGGATTTGATGGAGTGTTTTGTTGTTGTTGTTGTTGTTTTTGTAAATTTATGCATAGCATATGAATGATCAGCTGTGTTGTTGTGACTGTAACCAACACACAATTTGGGAAACAGCACGTCATCCTATTGGTTCAAGTTGTGTGTGTGCAGTTGAGAAATGTTTATCTCCCCACCCGTCTTTGTGGACGACTAATTAGAAACATGTGCATGCAGTGAAGCTTATCTCCATGTTCAACAAGCAGGAGTTTTGATTGGTGATGTCCTTTTACCTTTTCTACACAGACCAGCTTATCTCAACCTTAACAGATACAAAAGAGCTGGTCTCAGAATAACCAAAAGCAAAAATAATTCTTCTTCTAAACGTCATATTGAGGTGCCGCTTGGCTCGGAGTCATTCAACATTCAGAAATCAAGGCAGGCAGATGTACAAGACATCGTGTTAGAGCAGTGGCCACCAACCCTCTTCCTTGAGAGCTGCCTTTTTCTCCAACCAAAATCTAACACACCCGTTTCCGTTGAACAAGAATTTCTTAAGGCAATGATTTGATGGTCAGGTGGGCGCGATTACGGTTTGAGCTAGAGTCTTCAGGAAGGTAGATCTCCAGAACAGGGGTTGGGGACCACTCAGAGTATTATTGTGTCTTTAACCCCTTTACATTTGGGTGTATTTGTGCATACCATGCTCAAAACTAAATGCTTATTATTCAGAGACTACAACAATGAAGGTTAGTTCCTTAGTACCGACTGACAGAAATGGTTAACCTCCGATACACCAGTGGGTCCAGACAAAATCTCAGAATTGTTGTACTGCTTTGTTTGTCATTTTGTGTGTGTGTGTGGTAATAGTAGTATTCACCTGGAGCGTGAATACAGATGATCCCTAAATCCATCTTTCTTTCAAAAATAAACATGAGAGCTGTGTGCAGTTGGCAACTGGCTGTTGTGATTGTTTCTGCACTATTTTGTACAGAAAAATTGGGAGGAAGGGATGGATGGGGAGAAAGTCTCCTCAACCTCGAGTTCAGCACCATATCAACATGGCTACTCGCACCGTCAACAGTAAATAAAATATCACTTCACTAGTAGTATTTACTTTAGAGCAGTCAACACAGACTCATTAGTTGGCAAAATCTATGCAGTTACCAAATATAACCACTATAACACTTACCATACAGTTCAATGTTTTGAGAAAGTTAATACATCCCCATCTCATGATTACTAATCTTCACTGGCTAGCTCTAACAAAATCTCTAACAAAACACACACTTTTATGGAGGCGTCCATTTTCCCCCCCCATACCTGCGAAGCTCTAAAATGACGTAATTCCGAGTTCAGACTTCCCACTTCCGAGGTAAATCAAACACAGTGCAAGTCAGGGACAGGGAACCGAGTTATTGTCCAACTTTAAGTAGTCGTTGGTACATATTTCAGGGTTCTAAATCATCTGTTCCTTTATTGTACAACAACACACGCACACTCCTCACAGGACGCTGAGCTGCACTCTCTTCCATTCTCTTATCTCCCATTAACCTAATGCCAGCTGTCCTAGTACAAGTCGGTCACACCCCAGGTCATGGTGTCCGAGTATGAACTGACCCTGCGTGTGTGTGTGTGTGTGTGTGTGGGAGGGAGTGGGTAGCTTGAAATCACCTTCTACAATCTGCAGTAGCTGACTGCCAAACAATAATGGACCCACACATACCTGTTCAGTAAATGTCACATCACATACTACTTTTTCTCCGTTACATGGTAAAGGTTAGGCAAAGTTGGTTGAATATATATACACCCACACATCTGGGGTGTGTGTGTGTGTGTGCGTGTGCGTGTGTGTGTTTTCATGCCTTTCATCCTAGGGTCTTTTACCCCTAACACTCACCAGACCTTGCTTGGAATGTGAGGTATGCACCGCATGCTCTTTCATTATGGGTCACAGCTCACTGTCTGTTTGTGTGTGTGTGCGTGTGTGTTTGTGTCTGTGTGTGTTTGTGATACCCCCTCAGTGCAAGAACCTACACCCCCACATTTCAATACTCATTACTGTTAGGACTGGGAAAACTTTACTCCACAATTTACATTCTTCGTTATAATGTACTGTGGTTGCCAGATGTACCCTTTAAAACCCAAAGTGTATACTTACTTACTTTGTGTACCACAATGACTCCTGTTTTATGATTAGCAAACTTAAGGGTTAGTTTAATTAGTTTTGCTTTCCCGTCCTTTGTTTCTACTTTGTGAATCTTATAACACTTGCTATTAGATTGAGGATCTATGCTGTGGTTTATGAAATGCTTTCCTTAGACCTTTTTGTTTTGTTCACTTGTGGTCTTATTTTCGCTTCTCTCCTTCTCAGATGTGTTCAGCTTTGTGAGTCCAGTTAAGTAAGACCATTCGACATGTTAAGACCATTAACATGCTTCAACACTACACATTTTACTCCCACCTCTTTGTGTCATGAAGGAAAAATACATATTAAAGGAGAAATAAAGAAGAATGCTTATTTTCATACAGACGTATTGAAGTGTGCAGCACAATATTGTCCAATATCCAAAAAATAGAGCAAAAGGAAAACAATAAGGTTTTGTTGGAGTCCACAAAGTGGGTGTGGTTGTTTGTTGAATTTATAGTTGAGCACAAAATTTTACAACCACTAAGCTAATTATATTCAATTTCAGTTCTTCATAGCTTCCAACATTTCATGTTATCATACATTATCATACAAATTAGTTAGGGCCTCTACTCTGTTCACATTAAAGGTCATTTAAAACAAATGATTAGTGACCGATTTATTTCAGCTTTCATTGTCTATATCAGAATTTCAGTGGGTCAAAAATTTATACAAAGCAAGTTGACTGTCTCTATAAACAGTCTGGAAGATTCCAGAAATTCATGTAATGACTTTTAGATGATTTTGATTGGCCAACTGTCACAATTAAGTTTACTGGGTGTGTGCCTGTGGCTATATATTCGAGCCAATGCCTTTTCCCCCTTGATCCAATGGGGAAATACAGGCTACTCAGCCAAGTCCAATTTCCAAACAACTGCAGGTACCAAGAGCACGTGTACAACAATTACATACAAATATTAAAATCTTGGGACCACACAAATGAACTCCCAGGGATGAACAAACTTTGGTCCAAAAGGTTGAACTGAATCCAGACAACTACAAAGGAACATGAAGGAGTTGTGGCATCAGGTACCGAATGCGTACCATTATTAAGAGAGTCCTACATTGCTGTTGGCCTGAAAAGCTGTTGCACAAGAAAGAAGTCTGTACTCCATGAGCAGCATAAAAAAGCCAGACTGGAGCTTGCAGTTGATCTCCAGCATTTTTGAGGAGTGTTTTCTGGTCAGATAAAACAAAAATTTAACTGTGTGGCCATGATGATCAAAAGGAAGAAGCTTTTAATCCAACAACCACCATCCCACCCGTGAAGCATGGCGGTAGCAGTATCATGTTGTAGGGGTGGTTTTCTGGAAAAGTTGCTGGTGCACTTCAGAAAATAGATGGCAGAGAATACGAAGGGTGAATCATCTAGAAATTCTTACACAACATCAAGACATCAGCCAGAAAGTTAAAACTTGGTTGCAACCGAGTCTTTCAACAGGACAATGATCCTAAGCATACATCCAAAATTGTAACAAAATGACTTGGACAACAATGCGAAAGTATTGGAACAGCCATCACAACACCCTCACCTGAATCCCATGGAACAGGTGTGGACTGAACTGAAAAAGTGTGTTTAATCAAGGATGCCCAGACATCTGGCTAAAGTTACACTAGTTCTGTCAAGAGGAAAGTGCACAAATTCTAGCAAAGGATTGTGAGAAGCTTGTGGAAGGCTACCCCAAGCATTTGATTAAAAAGCAATACTAACAAAGTGTATGCAAACTTTTGATCCACTGAAAATTTGATATAGTAAATAAAAGCTGAAATAAATCTATTATTTTGTCATGACCTCTTATGGAAAGGAAATAGATGCCCTAGTTGACTTAACGCAGGAAACGTATGGTAACAAAAAAAAAAGGTTAAGTCTGTCCTGCATCAAGGAGTTGTAAAGATCTTTGTTTTTATTAGCTCTTGACTGCACACATTCAGATTTGAGGCAAGCAGCAGAATTAACATGTGATACCTGAAACTTAATCAGGAGTATTTACGTATTCCACATTTCTTGATTTGTTTTGAGGAAATGTTAACTGTTAACTGCCTAAAAACTGGCGGACTGTGACGGCTAGCACACACAAAGCCCAATCATGAGTTAAGGCTAATGAGCTCGTCTGACCTCTGAGCTAATCTGAAATGGAAATTCTTACCAGAACTGGATTGCTTCATACTCCCAGAGTTAAAGACAACCTCAGGCTGACACATGTCATGGAAGAGCATTGCTGCATTTAAAAGGGGCTGCAGGTTGTGTCTTGTTAAAACTGTGATGATAAAATCAAAGATAATTTTCGACTCTGAAAGTGACTTCTGGATTAACTCATGGTTTTGTGTGTGGTTTTAGTCAAAACTTAGACCTATCTATGACTCCTCTACTGAAATGAGCACTGCTGCTGGTAGATGGACATAGTTTCACACTTCCCACACACAAACAAAAATGAAATGAAGACTTCAAACATACTGGGATTGTAACAGAGAACAGTATCTGGCATCTCACATACATTTAGGGGTAATTAGGGATAAAAATGTTCCGCTTTGCTTGTTTATATATATATATATATATA
>JAFFST010054169.1:284208-306379 GCA_022414735.1 Noturus placidus
GGGAGGGGGTGTATAAAAACATAACAGCTGTTTATTAAGGTCTGATTATGATCAAAGTGTGTGTGCATGTGTGAGAGAGGGATGACTAAAGCTGGCAGCTTACACTATATATCATGATGAGACACCTTTTTATATTTGCCATGATTATAACTTTCAAAAAGTCGTCTAAAAAAAAAAAAAAGTGTACTACATTTCATACATATGCATACATTTCAATAACACTAGATGGCAGCAAAAGAGTTGTTTTACCATTAGCATATTGAGATGTTTGCATGCTGTGAAATGCCTTGTAGTTCATGTAGAAATATGTTCCTGTGTTCTAACCTTTGGTGTGTGTGTTTGTGTTTCTTTATGCAGCAGCTGAAAAGTAAGAGTAAGGTGTGTGCCAATGTGTTTTGTGGAGCAGGACGAGAATGTGCTGTGACCGAGAAAGGAGAACCCAGCTGCCTGTGTATTGAGGTTAATGAAACACACACACACACACATGCACATGAAACATTTTTTCTTTATTCATACTAATGTTATCTGTTACAGTTATTTATATTTGGGAATTTTAGTTCCTGTATTGGAACTAATACATTGGATCTGTTTTGGTGACAAAATGTTTGTAAGATTACACACTGCTACACTTTGTGAAACTACATTTACTCTGCACGCATCACTCACTGAAAAAAAACAACACCAATATATACAGAGGTTTATAAAGACAGTTTATAGTATAAAATACCTGTGTGTATGTGTGCGTGTGTTTGCTGGTGTGTCTGACTTTTTCAGCAATGTAAACCCAACAAGCGTTCAGTATGTGGCAGTAACGGCAAGACGTACCGGAACCACTGTGAGCTTCACCGTGATGCCTGTCTGACTGGGCTCAAGATACAAGTGGCTTATGATGGACACTGTGAAGGTGTGTCGTTTCCTCATAATGATACACTAAGAATATGTGACAGTTTTGACCTGGTGTGGAATTTAGATGCAGGCATACTGTAGCATTATCTATCTCTAGTAACACAAGTTAGATTTACAGACGTGTGTGTGTGTGTGTGTGTGTGTGTGTGTGAGAGAGAGAGAGATCTGGGGTTTTTCTATTCTGTACGTCTAATCATCTATACAATCTGACCTTCATTTTAAAATGTTATAATAATGATTCTTATTTGTGTTTCATCCTGCAAAAATTTTCACTTCTTAGTCAAAGGATTCTGTTAACTCAACAGTGCTACCTTTGAACTCAGTGCTTTAGCTTTTGTTTCCTTATTTTTTTTTTTTTTTTTTTTTTTAGAGAAAAAGTCAGACAAGGTTGCTGCCAGCCCAAGTGAGTACACACCACCACCACCATTCTGTAAAAAAGCATGAAAAACCTGGAGCTAGAATATCTAGTAATAGAAATATCTACCAGTGCAATATCCGTATGCCGTCTTGTATTAAGGGCTCTATCCAACTTCCTAAGCTTTTCATGATTCACTTTGTTATATTAAAGTTATTTTTATTGAAAATCCTTTCTCGGGAGCTGAATGTTTCTGTGTTTGATAGTGTTTGCTTTTGCTATGAAGGTTTTATTCATTTTTATGAGAATTCTGTGTTCTGAAGGGCAGTAATGCACCATATGAGGTTTTAGGGAAGTTCCAGGAGACATTTATGCCCATATTAAATATCTGTGATAAGATTAGCCATTAAGGCCATAAAGAACTTGTAATGTAATGACTTCTGCTGACATACATATGTATATATGTATATGTTGTCATTTATTATTTTATTTCTGATTGAATTTTTTTTTTACCCCCTGTTGGTTAGTTGTGTGTTACCTTGCGGATCGTAACGAGCTGAGGAGCCGTGTGATCGAGTGGCTGCAGACCGAGGTGGTTTCAGACGGCTGGTTCAGCAAAGGCTCCAACTTCAGTGACATCCTGCTGAAATACTTCCAGGTGTTTGTCTGAGTGTGTGTGTGTGTATATGCTCTTTTTTTTGTTTGTTTTTTTTTTAAACTTGTAATGACCAGATTTAAAGGTCTGAACATTCTGCCTTCCATAAGTAGTATTTAATAATGAAAACTCCAGTTTTGACCCTGTGGTTATTCAATAAACATTAAAAGCCACTAGTACCAGTGGCTGTTATGCAACTTCAGCTTCAGTTAATGGAAAAGCAAATAAAGATAGTAATACAAATAAGAGTGTGTGTGATGGGTGAAGGCTGAATGGATTGTTTATCCAATTTATTGATCTGCAGGCTGCATGCTTCCTGTGGTATCATGACTAGTCATTTTGAAGCTATGCAAATACGGCTGAATCAGAGTGAATGTGTGCGCTGTGGAGGGATTAGTCAGGTCAGTGTTTGGATGGCAGGATCATAGATAATAATTTAAATTGATGTAATTGTGGTAGGGCGCATGACACCTCCAAGGTCCAAGGCTCAAGTCCCGCCAGGGCCATGTGTGTGCGGAGTTTGCATGTACTCCCCGTGCATCGGGGGTTTCCTCCGGGTACTCCGGTTTCCTCCCCCAGACCAAAGATATGCATGGTAGGCTGATTGGCGTGTATCAATGGGTTTGTGAATGTGTATGTGATTGTGCCCTGCGATGGACTGGCACCCTGTCCAAGGTGTACCCCGCCCTGTGCCCAATGCTTTCTGGGATAGGATCCAGTTTCCCCGTGACCCCGATACAGGATTAAGCGGTAGAGGTTGCTGGATGGATGGATGGATGGATGGATGAATTGTGGTAAAATTGTTAACACGTATATATTAATATATTATATATTAATATATTAGCACTGCTGAATTTGTCAGAAGACCAATCAGAAGATTCTGATTGGTCAGAAGGTGTTAGTTCATTGTTAACACGTGTATATATATTAATACCATAGCACTGCTGAATTATTGATTCTGATTGGTCAGAAGGTGTTAGTTCATTTCTATAACAGAAGCTCTGACCGTAGTTCCAGCTGCAAGGTTTATATTAATGCACTCAGTTTAATGTGTTATAGTCTTACATAACAGCTTACACAGGGACTTGAGTGGTGGATGAAGTACAGATTCTTCCTTCTGGAAAGAAAAGTACTGACAACTCTGAAAAGATTAATTCTACTGGTTTATGACTTATTTCCAAAAAAACTTTTATTAAAGAATTAATGAACGGTCTCTCCAAAAATGTGTTTTGTATAAATGTTGACCCTCCTTCCAACAGTTGCCTTTCCATCACAAGAGAGAACATTAGTTTGCAAATTGCTGGAGTAATGCTTTGCTGCTAATACTGTACACACCACTCAAGAGAGCATGTCAGTGCTGTAGCTGTAAGATTTATATATATATATATATATATATATATATATATATATATATATATATATATATATATATATAAAACCATCTCTCTGCAGAACTATGATAATGGAGATGCTCAGCTGGACTCCACCGAGCTACTTAAGTTTATTCAGCACAATGAGACGGCCATCAACATCACTTCATACACGGATGAGGAGAACAACAGATTGCTGAGGTAACACACACACACACACACACACACACACACAAACTCACTCACAAACATTTCATATTGATGCATGCAGTTTTTTCATTGACACTTTATATTATAAATCCACTTTTTTTATAATACAATGTATTGTTATTGATTTGTTGTCCTTACGGGGCGGCTGTGGATCAGGTGGTAGAGCGGGTTGTCCACTAATCGTAGGGTTGGTGGTTCGATTCCTGGTCCACATGACTCCACATGCCAAAGTGTCCTTGGGCAAGACACTGAACCCCAAGTTGCTCCCGATGGCAAGTTAGCGCCCTGCATGGCAGCTCTGCTACCATTGGTGAGTGTGTGTGTGTGTGTGTGTGAATGGGTGAATTAGACACGCTTTGGATAAAAGCGCTATATAAGTGCGCCATTTACAAAATAAATGGATTAACATGTAATGGTTTGTTTGTGTCAAGATCATCTCATGTCAGTATCGTCTCTTATCGTGACTTTAGTGTATTGTTTCATAAGTGTTGCTCAAGTAGTCTTAGTCTCTTCATTATTATTTAAAAAAGTACAAAATGGTCACAATAGAAAAATACTTTCTAGGAGAGGCAAACGTTTGATTTGATAGTGTAAGCTGAGTCCAGATCAATTCTTGAATGTAATCTTCTGGAGAAGAATCACCAGTCAGAACGTGCGAAAATCAGTAAAGTTCCAAGTTACAGTCTTAATCTCTTAAACTAAAGTCATAGATAAGTGGGTCCAAGTCAGCACTCGAGTTAAAACTTCAAAAGTTCAAAACTCACTGTTCCTTAATCCTAAAGCTAGCTTTTTTTTCTTTTAAACTTAAGACCCATTCACTCCATTGGTATGTATAAGGGTTATTTTATGTACAACAATTGTTACATATTCTGGTGTTCAAAGCTCTGAATATAACATTTACATCTACACATATATCAGGTCTTAACTTATATTTTTGTCATCTGAGTAAATGTGAATACAGAATATGCAATATTAAGAAAAAAATTATTAAAAATTACAACAAAAAAAAACAACATTTTTGAGTGGTTCAATGTAATTTGTTGATTATTTAAAAAAAAAATTGAAAAGAAATATGATCTCAGGTTAATTAACGCAACACACAACACAATCTCCTCTTATGCTGCCCTCAGTTCCCCCCAAATAACACATGGAATAAAACACCTTATACGCTCTTTAAAAGTGGTGCACTAAAGATAAATCCATACTGAGGCTTCTACTGTTTTATTAGATCTATTACCATTATCTGCGTTGGCTGTGTTGTCCTATTGCTTGTGAGATATATCATAGATAACAGAGTTTATAAACCCTCTAGATCTTTTTATTACACCACAAAAGACTGACTGGTTTATTTTATTTTATTTTTAGATTTATCATGGGACTACATTTTCATTATATTTCATCAATGCACTTATTGATTGAAATATGGCTTTCTGAATTAAGAGGTTTGCTTGTATATTTTATGTGTGTCATTACTAGAAGTCTGTGTGTGGATGCCCTGATTGAGCTCTCAGATGAGAATGCTGACTGGAAATTGAGTTTTGATGAGTTTCTCAACTGCCTCAAGCCTGGCTTCAGTCCTCCTGAGAAAAGTAAGAGACTTACTACTACCTAATGTATTTGTGTTGTATGTTAATCCTAATTGTACACAGTATATCATGCAATTTTACCTTGCACATATAGACATATATGAGCAGAAGATGGACTGATACTAGATCTGACAGATTTGGGAGCAGAAGCAGGAGACCAGAAACTAGAAATGAGAAATAGTATTACAAGTACAAGTCCAAAGAGAGACTTTCAAGCCTCAATCTTAAACATGCTGTAGATGCTCTGATACTTACACAGTGTGCTACTGGGGGTCTATTATGCAGCTACATGCATTTACTAGCTTTGTAAAACTTTTCAATTGAAGTTTTCAGTGATGGTGGGATTGCGGAGAGAACCCTTCACAAACTATTATAACTGACTGAAACCACTGATGTCTTTGTTGATATTTATTTCTTGTGTCATGTACTCAGAGTGTGCACTAGAGGATGAGACATATGAGGACGGAGCTGAGACACAGGTGGAGTGCAACCGTTGTGTCTGTGCCTGTGGGAACTGGGTCTGCACTGCTGTGACCTGCGACGGTGAGGGAAAACTCTGATCTCATACCGTCTGCCTTTTGTCTGTCTCCTTCCCTATTACACATCTTAGATGATCCGATAAACTAGAACCACCACACTTTCAAACTTTTGTGTCCGTTTGTGTAGCTTTAGTCTTTACTTCTAGTTTCACCTTTAAAGGCATTTTGAAAAATCAGTGATCAAGAAAGTAATTAATTCGGTCTGTAATTTATCTTTTCCTCCTTAATCTCTACTAATGCCATGTTATTGATGTCACAGTGAAGCCGGCCCCAATGCACATGAATCTTAGGGAGCATTTCACCACGTGCGTTCACTCCTGTCAGCAATAGGCTATGTGAATCCACAGTTTGAGCTACAAAGAATTCAGCCTCAGCCTCTACTACGTTCCCTTTTGTGTATTATTTATTTATACTTACTAATGACTTTGTGTGGGTGTCGAGAACCGACCCTTATTTTGATTTTATTGTATTGTTTCCTTGAAAGAAAGGAAGTGCTTACTCTGCTAGCTCATTTATACCAGTTTGTTCTGCTTATATGTAGAATTGTATCTAGGTTATGTTATGGATGGGTAGCCTGTATGAACTGTGTGTACCTTTATGCTAGAAAGATACTGTAACTCTTGTCTGTCTCTTTGTTTGTAGGTTCAGAGAAGTTACCGGCTTTGGAGGAAATGGATGGAGGTGATAAAGAGATGACAGAGGAAGAGTGGAGCCGCAGAGTCGCTGAGCTCAACAAACATCAGGTGACTATAACTAAAGCACATTACATTGATTTCTCATTACATGTCACTTAAATAGTAGTTTACTGTATTATATTTAAAAAATTGTTTAAAATACGGGATTATTATATTATTTATGCCAGAAGTGTTCTTGTGCTTTAGACAACTCGTGATCCATATTTATTCATTTTTATTAAAGCAAGTAATTTCTTTCTTTAGGAAACCGTAGAGAAGATGAAAGTGAACACCAAGGAGGTCTAATAAAAGCGACGATGCCGAAGAGCAGATTAAAGGACGATGATATTGGACGTGAATAGTCTACCACTCTTGTTCAGTCCACTGTAGGGATATCATTTGTGTGGTTTTACTTTATATTGTTTCATATCATTGTGTTAATTATTCTAAATTTCAGTACACACTGTTTTAATGTTAATCTTTTGAGGAGATCTCATAGAGACCTACTCTGTTTACTATGACTTTTTCTTTTTTCTTTTTCTTTTTAGAAACTATATTTTATACCACCACCTTTGAAATGGTGTTGAGAGTTTCCTAGCAGTTGGCAAAGTTTTGAATGAATGTGTGGTTGTGCTCACAGTACTGAGGTATTAGCTATATAATCACAGTAATGAATGCTTGGAAAGACAAAAGCAATCCAAAATCAGCATGAAACATGTTACGTCACTGATAGACAGCACCAAGGCAAATAAGCTCTTCGTCAGACAATTTATTAGATGGCTGGAAATTTTTAACACCTCGCGTTAATAAACCGCCAAAGGACAGTCTGTAGCACACAGGTCAGATTCAACACTTTACACTCAGCTTACAATTAAAATGATCAAGTTGTCGTAGGAAATTCTTGAGTATTTCCACAACAGGCCCAGTTTTGGGGAGCAAATCTGAAAAGAACAGCTTTTACGAAACAGAAGATTAATAAGATGAACAGGTAAAACCACCTTTTCTATGAATGGGTCGTCCCTTTTCAGGCTCAAAAGAAATGAAATTCTATTTACATTACTGATAATATTCTATCAACGATTATTCTAAATGATATGCTTAATGACACACCAGTGGACATCATTGTCTCCATTTTGATGTTCCTTTTGATAATATGATCCAATGTGATTCGGTTCTATCAGTTATAGACCTTTGATCAATATAAGGATATCTATTTAATCTGGTTAAATATATGAATGTACTGATTATGAGAAGTAAAGTAAATCATAAATTAAGACCCCCTTCTTTTAAGTAGATGTAAATAGTAAAACACGAGGGAATAATGTGGTGTACTGTTACCACCCCAAATCTGATTCTTTCCCCAATGATACATTTTTCTTTGTTCAATAACACATTTGTAAATCAGTTTATTCATGTATTATGTTTAGATTATATGGATCATCCACCATACAAGTTCCTGTTCAGGTTGTTGCTATTTTATATCTAATACAAATGGCATTTATAAATAAGAGCATATACTGTATGTACATCAGGAACAGGATATCCTGCTGAATAAGGAATCCTGAGCATGATTTATTTGATTTTTTGAGGAAATGTGATATGTTGCTTCAATGTTTGCGTTGAACTAAATAGTATTCAGTGACAGTTGTGGTTGCTAAGCCTTACACACACACTTCCTGAAAAGTACCACTCATTACATTATTGGGTGTCTCAGTGTAATGTATTCACTTTGTATTCTTGTACACTTTGATACACTGCCCTTAATTGTTCATTTTAAACAGCTATCTGGCATAGTGCCAATAAACCATGTAGTGGATCAACAATGACGAACCAGCTTGGTGTATTTTGTTTCTTTTTATATTTTAAGAACAGTTAACATTTGCAAAACAGATACACAGACAAAAAAAAACTGAGTTTTTAAACATGATGTAACAATGTTGTATTATTATCATTAATTTCATGCTCTTAAATTCACCATAGCTGTGCAAGTTGAAAGTGTTCAATATCCTTACTGGCTGCGGCTCACACAGTTAATGTCGTCCATCAATGGAAAATGGCGAGCACTAACCAGATATTATTTAGATATTGGTGGATGAATCTCGGCATGGCAGTGACAGACATGGACGTGTGAGTGGTGCTGGTAGAAACACACCAGTGTGTGACTACTGACCAGAAAACAGTCCACTAAGCAAATATATCCAGTCAGAAACAAGGGACAAATTAAGAACAGATAGGGTAGGAATGCTTGATAAAGTGGTTCAACAAAATGCACTGTGATGAAATCGACAGAAACACTGCACTGTCTGATAAACACATACCAGCACATCAGAGCCACATGTCAGGGTCAGTGCTGAGAATGGAGCTGAGATCATAACTGGCCAGTGGTTGTCTTATAGTGGCCACTAAGTGTCATATCTTTTAACATGATACATGTTGTGCATAAGCACAAGTCAACACATTCTGCTCTTACCTCATTTCACACCTGAATAATTTACACATGAGCTTTATAGACACTGAACATGTTACATTTCATGCACTGACAGCATCACTGTCCCAAACGACTTCACTTCACTTCTGCACGAGCAGGTAGGCCACGTGGGTCTAGTGTGATTCATTCCTTTCCAAAGATAATTGTTCACATGTAGAGGGTGTGATTTGACTTTTCTTCATGCGACGTTCTCACGCGATTCATTCATTTTCATATCGTGACGGTGCACATGCAGGGCGCGTGATTCGGTTTTGAGGTCGTTCTAATATTTTTGTGCCAGTTCCCCACATGTATGGCGTGTTTTTGCGATGTTCTCGCGTGAGTTGTTTATTTATTGATTGATTGATTTATTTATTTATTTCCCATGTTCAGTTTCAACTATTCTTCAGTCTGTTGAGTTCACGTGGGGCATAGTGAAAGGCACCGTCACGCGCGCTGACTCTGACTCTGCCCAGAGATCGTTCCCGACGCCACGCGCTGCATAAAAAGAGCCTGCGTGTGTGCTCGAGACTCGTTTAACCGAGCAGCACATCTGGACAGGTTTCTACAGACCTTGTTGATGAACAAACCGCTGGACCTGGACAGCTGTGATGTTACAGTAACAGCTGTACGATACACTCAATGCACTGTACAAACAGCTGTATTCATTTCTTTCTTGGTTCGTGCGCGCGGAGCAATGGAGTCTTCCCCCAGCGGCAGTGAGGGAACCCCGGGTTTAAACCTTTCGGGTCTGCAGCTGGCCGACTGGAACCTGGAGCACATCTCAGAGCCGCGACGCAAACAGGTCCAAGAGCTCCAGCTGACACACAGCAGCCTCGAGCTTTTCCCCACGGCCCTTTGCATGTTTTCCAACCTGCAATACCTGGACATAAGCAACAACGCGCTCAGGGGTTTCCCCGAGGATATTCTGCACCTCACTCAACTAAACACTCTGCTCGCGAAAAACAACCAGCTGGACGAGGCGTCGTTTCCGAAGCGGTTCGGTTCGATGCCCATCGAGACGCTGAACTTCAGCGGGAACCGATTCCGAGAAATCCCGAGACAGTTCCTGGACCTGAGCCGACTGCAGTCTCTGTCCATGGGTGGAAACAGATTAAAAAGCATCCCAGCAGAAATAGACAACCTCACCAGGTTTACATTTTATTTATTGATTGATTTTTAAATCACATTTGTGTCCAGATTGTTGAAAAGCCAACCGGAGCAGACGCATAGGAAAAGGTTTGATTTGTTCATTGGTGTATGTGAATACCCATAAACACATTACTGCAGGGGTTCCCAAACTTTTCCAGGGTAAGACCCCCCCAAATTGCATTAACATTTGACCGAGGCCCCCCTTTTGCAAGATGTCTTTAAAACACATTAAAAATACAGACTTCGGAATATATACTCCTTTTTATTAATAAATAATTACATCTTACATATTTACATTACATTACATTAGGAATTGATTGTGTGTGTGTGTGTGTGTGTGGTTGTCAGAGTGAGAATAACTTTTTCACACAAAATTGTTGAGACCCCCCTGGCGCCCCCTGGCGGCCCCCACTTTGAAAACCACTGCATTACTGTATTGACTTTATATTCAATTCAATTCAATTGTATTTGTATAGCGCTTTTTACAATAGACATTGTCTCAAAGCAGCTTTACAGGAATATAAACACAGTACACACATAGTAAAAGTGAGAAATTATCCCAACTGAGCAAGACACTGAGTGGCGACAATGGCAAGGAAAAACTCCCTAAGATGTTTAAGAGGAAGAAACCTTGAGAGGAACCAGACTCAGAAGGGAACCCATCCTCATCTGGGTCAAGCTGTATAGTTCTTAAAATGCAAGGATTTTGTTCCAAATACCATTATGAGTTAAGCCAACATCCGTTACATCTTTTATATGTATGCATAAATTATAGTCTAATTATTAAACATCACAGAGATGTAAGGCGGCGTCGAACTGGGGACCCTGGGGCTGTGAGGCAGAAACGCTTTACCGCCATGGCGCCTCACATCTCCAGGCTCACCTGTTAGATAATGAGCTTAGATTACTGTCTGTGTGGAGTCTGTGTCCATGTTCTCCCCGTGTCGGCACTGGTTTACTCCCACTTGGTTTCGCTACGTTAAATTGCCCCTAGGTGTGAATATGTGAATTCTGCCGGTAGAACGGAAATCATCTGATCGGACATTTTCGAATATGATAAACAATTGAAGGATTGTATCGCCACAAGTCTGTTATAAGATTAGTCAGGGCACTGTTGGGTTTCTGTGTGTAGAGTATCATGACTCTGTGTTTAGCTGCTGGTGAGTAGGACAATGGGAAAGGGGAGGGGTTTGAGCCGCATGTTGATTTGTCGATTTGACAAAAAAAAGCCCCACTGGATTTTTCCAGTATGTCATTTCCAAGAGCGTACTCCTCAAGATTAAAACAAGAAAAGGCTTGGAATATTTCATTTTATGTGTAATGAATCTTGAACAGGGGTCTTCAACGTTTTCCAGGCCAAGAACCCCCAAACTGATCTAGAATATATGAAAGTTCAACTTTTTTGAATGAAATTACGGATCAAAACGAACTTTTCCACAATATCACAGTTTTTAAAGATAATCTAAGTTTAAAAAGTTTGTGCTTATAAGTGGAAAACAAACAACAACCCAAAAACAAAGCAGTGCGACTCTATGTGAGTAACTCTACAGTATGTAATGTGTTTGATATTTTCTGTCTGGTTGTACATCCCATGACTGTCCTCCTGTTCTTCATGCTCTGTGCTGACTCATTTGAAGGCTAGAGATGTTGTATCTGGGAGGGAATCTGATCTCTTCCATTCCTCCTGAACTGGCTAACCTGCACTGCCTCAAGTACCTGGTGCTGTGTGACAACTGCATCCAGAGCATTCCACCTCAGCTAAAAAGGTTACTATATATACTGTATTATCTATATGCATTTTCTTTTTAAATATACAGTTTATAAGAACATCTGGTTATGAATTTGTTTAGAATGGTTCAATAAGAAGAATCCACATTTATACGAACCCACAAACCTTCTTTGTCGGGGAAAAAACATGATTGAATGCAGTTTGAAATTTTCCTAATTTAGTGTAATTTTCCTCAAGCATTACATCTCCACAATGGTTTTACGTATCATCTGGCAGCACTTCCATGTTTCATTGCTTGAACCAAAATTCAGTGGTGGAGAACAAACATCTATGCCATATATGTAATAATGTAATGAGGAGAAAATCTAGATGTTTAGACCTCGAGACAAACTGTTATAGCTGTAAAGTGTATTACATTTCCCTAATTCCTGGTTCCTTCCTCCTATTCAGTATAGCTATATGAGGAAGTGGTATAAAAATAAGGCACACTCTTGTCAGAAATCGCCAGGAATCATATCATTTAATACTGCCTGCAAGTCAAGTATTATACACAAACCAAATTTAGACATACTTCTTAACTTTATCTTATGTGTTACCTGCTCAAGTGTTATTTCATTTCCGTCTGTACCCAGGCTGCACTCCTTGCTGTCTCTCAGTCTCCATAATAACCTTCTGACATTTCTACCACGTGAGATCCTCAGTCTCGTGCACCTACAGGAGCTCAGTCTCCGCGGTAACCCTTTTGTAGTGCGCTTCGTCAAGGACATGACCAACGACCCCCCGTCCTTGCTTGAGATGGCGGGACGGACCATTAAATCCCGGAACCTTCCGTACGTTGTGAGTGACCTCCCAGCCAACCTGTGCCGCTACCTGGACTCGGCCAGCAAGTGTCCCAACCCCAAATGTGAGGGTAAGAGACAGAAGCAAGGAGGACAGAGTAAAGGACTGATGTGCTTATGAGCATATGGCTGCTTTTATGACCCTGAAACTAAACAGCAAAGTAGACGAAAAACAATTTTACTCCTGATTATTCTGACTCAAACTAGTTTTTGTTTTTTGGGTCTACAACACAACCATTTTAATGCACTATCCTAAGCATTCTATTATTTTTCCCTGTGCAGGAAACTTTAACAAGTCTATGTACAATCCCAATTCCAAAAAAGTTGGGACAGTATGGAAAATGCTAATAAAAACAAAAGAGGAGTGATTTGTAAATTGTACTTTGATTTGAATTTAAACAAAACAAATGTATAAAGACGAGATATTTGATGTTTTACCTAATCAACTGCACAGTTGTTTGAAGATAAATGTTTATTTTGAAATTGATGCGTGCAACACGTTCCAAAAATATTGGGACATGGAAATTTAGAACTAATAGCGATGTGTAAAGTTGAAATAAGAAGCTTTACTATGCAAAGCAGAAGCCATACATCAACACTGTCCTGAAGCGTCGCTGACTTCTCTGGGCTCGGTCTCATCTGAGATGGACAGTAGCACAGTGGAATCATGTTTAGTAGTCCGACGAGTCGACATTTCAAATAGTTTTTGGGCAAAACAGCCGTTGTGTTCTCCGGGCCAAAGAGGAAAAGGACCATCCAAGCTGTTATCAGCGTCAGGTCCAAAAGCCAGCGTCTGTCATGGTATGGGGGCGTGTCAGTGCCCGTGGCGTGGGTAACTTGCACATCTGTGAGGGCAGCATTAATGCAGAAAGATATGTACACATTTTGGAGCAACATAAAATGTTGACCGGTCCTGACCCGTTTCCCATTGAGAATGTGTGGTGCATTATGAAGCACAAAATAAGGCAACGAAGACCTGTACTGTTGTGCAGTTGAAGAAATTTCCAAGGAAAATTCCACTGGCTAAACTTGACCAATTGTTGTCTTCACTCAGCGCCCAAACGCTTAATAAGTGTTATTAAAAGAAAAGGTGATGTTACACAGTGATAAACAGTCGACTGTCCCAACTTTTTTTAAATTAATTTCACAAAGTAAAACATCACATAATGTGTTAATAATATGTTTTCAGTATAGTACAGGGTAAACTGAATTGTCAAATGTCCTATTTTTTTAATTGAGTTTTTTTTTTTTTTTTTTGCATTTTCCATACTTTTTTGGAATTGGGGATGTAGAACCTATTTCCCTTTCAGAAAAGGTTCCAAGTAGAATCTCTTGAACCAACCGAATAACCCTCCAGGAACTCTACAGATTGTAGTGTAACACATTTAGTGACACAATTTACCCAGTCAGTGAATAAACACAGGACATATTGATCACATATTGATCACAATGCGTGCTCAATAATAAACCCTCAAAAAAGAAGTTTCTATATAAACAAGTGCAGAATCAATGACAACAGCAAGTTGTTCACGTGATTAAAAGTCACGTGATAATCTTTGAAATTGCATCATTATTATAAATCTTTAAAGAATTTAAAACTGATTGTATGTCATGTTATGCCAATTGTAATTCACCATAAGATATTTAAATGGTTGAGATTCAGTTATTTAGCCATAACGGTTACCTTATTCACTTAATTGTAGTTGTGGCCTGAATACCAAATTCCTCCTTCACTAGCTGTATAACTGAAGTACAGTGCTACTGTGATTAGAGACCGTGAATTCTGAGGGATAGTTTTTAATGTGAAATCTATTAGGATACTGGCCTTCGATATCTTCCATTCAGTGCTAGCTATGTTAGTGTTGACACAGCATGAAGCATTAAGAACATGACGAATGTCTCCTCAGTGCATCTTCTCCTTCCACAGGTGTATACTTTGACTCACGAGTGCGCCACATCAAGTTTGTCGACTTCTGTGGAAAGTTCCGCCTGCCCCTCATGCAGTACCTCTGCTCTCCTGATTGTAGCTCTCCCTGCAGCTCCAACCCACAGAGCGACGCCGAGTCAGAGGACCAGAGTAGAGTGCCGGCGGACAGGATGCAGAGGGTGCTGCTGGGATAGCACAGTTTTAAAGAATATCTTTTGTAAGGGGACAAAAATTGTTCTGGATCATTGTTGAATGATTAACATGTCCAAGGACGTCCATGACTGGACTTAAAGTGGCCCGTTAAATGACGTGATCTACTATTGGTCAGTCCAAGTCTGCTTGATTTGCCCCCTAAATATGTGTATTTCTTCTTGGTCTGTATTACATTTGATGGCTTGTTTATGATCACAGTAGTCATATTGTCTACGTCTTCGATTTCAACATCCCGTTAAAGACGTCTTTTTCACATCTTATAATTCTTGATTCTGACTGGTCAAAAGGTGAAGATTAAGTTTCTTTTACAGTTGTGTTGGCTGCTAGGCTTAAATTAATGTGATCCTTCTAATATAGTATTATTGTTTCTATACCAACGACTTGTTGGAAAATTTGGAACACTTTGGGAAGTAGCGTTATTGGAAAATAATCATCATTGCTGTAGTAACAGTGAACCACATCACTGTCAAGTTTTATTCCTACTTTAGTGCATTTCAAAATATTTACCTGGTTTTCTTAGATGCAATAATAGCCAGTGCGTCTCCAGAGAAGCAGAGATTCAGTGATTGTGGGTTAAACTTTAACTTCATGGTTAAACATTGTAACAGATGTGTAATTTCACATAATAGTTATCAGGAGTAAATCCCATTTTGTACATGGACAATGTAGTGAACTCTTATGTGTACATTTGCAAGACTGGTGTTTGTGAACTATAACTCACATACTGAGGTCAGAGGTCAGAATGCTGTGTGTTATTGTTTTTTTCCATTTACACAGTTGGTGCCAACAAAATGTCTGTACAAGGGTCATAGAACTTGTTGACTCATCAGGTAAACTGACTACCATTGACTGCCAAACGTGCCAACCAGGTAGCACTGGCGATGGTGTATTACAATTACAAACCCAGTAACTAATGCTAACACTGATCAGATGTGTGTTTGAGCAACACTGCTGTTATCCTCCAGACTTGCATGTTATTACAGTCTCAAACCTGGCAGGCAGGTTGAATAAATACCTGCGTGGGAACTTTACGTAGCACTTTCTTGCACATATAGCAATGTAAGCTTGTTCTGTAGAACTTATTACTAAATATTCCAATGGAAATTTGTGGAGAAGTGACACAGAGATAGAGAATTACACAGAAATTGGTCTCTATGGAGACCCAAATATGAATCTGAGAATCAGGATCCTCTGCTTTTATGCTTTTGAAAACAAATCAGAACTGAACTCATTTAAGTGTAATGGCCGGCTTCATCTCTCAGCCTGAATACAATGATCTGGACATGATAACTGTGATAATACATTGGTAATAAAGCAGAGATCATCAACTCAGTGACCTCCTCTCAGTTAGTAATTCATTTATGTGTGTGTGTGTGTGTGTGTGTGTGTGTGTGTTTGTGTGCATTAAAACTTATTTTTACAGCACATCACATTTCTCCTACACCTTCTGATATACTAAAGTTGTCTGTGGTGTGTAAAGATGGGAGCATTTGCAGGCTCATATATTTAATAATAATAACAATAATAATAATAATAATTGGACAAGTTAATTGAATATATATTTAGAAAAATAAAGACCTTCGCATGGGTCAGTGTTTATTATTGTCATGATTCCCCCTGCTGGCCAGGTGCGGCACTGCACCTTGGCCGGTTCTGGCGCCATCTGGTGGCTGAACTCTGGCAGTGACTATTTCAAGCACCTGGACTATGTGTGTTTCCACCCCAGTGTGCCAGTGGACTCCATGTCCCAGCAGCCATTGCCTCTTGATGTCACATGGGTTCACTCTTGGTCACATGTATTCGTGCACCTGCTTCTTGTTGTGTTAATGAGCACTGGTGTGGGTATATATAGCCCTGGTTTTGCACTTAGCGGTTGTCTTTCGTTGTTTAGACTCATGTCTCTGTGTCATGGTGTTTGGTTTGTTTCATGCCTTAGTGTTTGTTTCCTGCTCTTGAGTTTTGGTAGCCTAGTCATAGTGTCTTTGTTTTGTTGTTTTGATCTGTGTTTCAACAAATGTTAATATTTAAGTCTGCGCCTGCTTCCGCCTCATATACCACAGCGTGACAATTATTTTGAATGTAATGCTGGAATATTTTAATATTCTGATCTCACAGTTACTCTGGACGGTCTTTCTGTTTCATCATGTGCAGCAGTAAAAGACCTTGGAGTAATTATTGTCTCCAGTCTATCATTTGATGCTCATGTAGATAATATTACTAGGATAGCCTTCTTTCATCTCAGAAATATTTCTAAGATAAGAAATATGTCACTACATGATGCAGAAATATTAGTTCATGCTTTCGTTACCTCTAGACTAGATTATTGTAATGCCCTACTGTCTGGATGTTCCAGTAGAAATATAAATAAACTCCAGCTAGTCCAGAATACAGCTGCTAGGGTTCTAACTAGAACCAGAAGATACGACCACATCACCCCGATCTTATCCACACTGCATTGACTCCCAGTTAAATCTCACATTGATTTTAAAATACTATTATTAACCTACAAAGCACTAAATGTCTTCCATGATCCGCCACACCCACTTAGATCAAAAGATGCAGGTTATTTGACGGTACCTCGAATAGCGAAGGCTACAGCAGGGGGATGCATTTTCTCTTATAGAGCCCCACAGTTATGGAACAGACTTTCAATTAGTGTTCGGGATTCAGAGACAGTCTCAGTGTTTAAGTCTAGGCTTAAAACGTATTTGTTTACTCAAGCTTACCCTGACTAGACTTTCTGTTATGCTAAACACAGTCCTAATAATCTTTTCTCTCCCTCTCTCCTTCTGTCAAACCACACAAGATTTTATGGAGATACTAGAGATCCTGATCCTCTCTGCTCTCCGGACCTGCCTGATCCATTTCAGATGTCCTACCTTTGGATGGAGCTCTCATCTAGTCCAATTCCAGATTGCTGGGACTTTGGCTGCTTCTAAGGCCAAACAGACTTCATATGAATCCATAATGAACTTTTTCACACTGTCTGTTGTTACCCAGATGAGGATGGGTTCCTTTCTGAGTCTGGTTCCTCTCAAGGTTTCTTCCTCTTAACATCTTAGGGAGTTTTTCCTTGCCACTGTCGCCACCGGCTTGCTCAATTGGGATAAACTCGTGCTTTTAATATCTGTATACCGTGTTTATATATTTCTGAGTAGCTGCTTTGAGACAATGTCTATTGTAAAAAGCGCTATACAAATAAAATTGAATTGAATTTTAATATAAATTGTTAGAATATTTACATTTTTAATGGACTTTTCTGTTCTGTTCTGTTGTAAGAGTGCCACACAGAGGTACAACACAAGAAAGAAAATAAAGACAAGTTCTCCTAGGAACCTATTAGGGGTTCTTGTTTCTTTCATGTTTCAGAAACCCTCAGAAGGAGTCTTACAACATGACGAAGGCCTAAAAGATTTTTCAGGAGCACTTTTGTTTTGTGAAGGAAAATAATCCAGAACCAAAAACAAACGTTTCCAGAACATTCTGAGAACCAGTAACTGTTAGATTAGTGTAGCGTACAACTAAAGAAGCAAACTCGAACTACAAAGGTCTCTGTTGTTTAGCTGTATTTGTGGTCTAAGGATGTGTCTCAATCAGCTCCCTAGGTCATGCACCAGTATATCGTGTACACGAGTTCAGGCACTGGTAAGAGCCCTGGCTCACTAAATATTGGGACACTGATGACTCAATTTCCGGTGACATGACTACATACTCGCATTGTAAAACCTCACCACTGGCATTTATCAACAGGTATTACCGATATCTTTCTGATATTACATGCTATAGAAATTTGTTAGATTAATAAAAATGGGTTTCTGTCATGGAACTTCAAGCAGGATCGAATGCTAGCTAGTTGATTTAAAAAAAAAATCAAACACTTAAAACTTGTTCGAGTCAAACAAACCGTATATAGAATGTCAAATAAAACATTAATGTAAGTTAATTAACATTAACATTTGAGAGCTACAACAACGATATCAAGATACTTACATTTGTAGATGAAGTTGGTTAAGAGTTCGTCCCCCTTTTTAATTTTTATTTTCGAGCTGAGAGGCTTCAGAAAAAATGGCGTAAGGGAACATAGTGGGTGCGTCTCATTTCTTATGTGCGCATCCTCATTTCCTCGCTTCCTTTCCTTGCATCTTAGCTCCACCCCCTTAGGATGTGAGGACAGGATGCAAGGACGAGATGTGAGGAATCGAAGCAAGTCGAATGGAATATCCTCGCTCTCTCAAGCGTCACTTCAAAGCGACATCAGTGAATGATGACTGCGCTCAGCTGGGTGACCTCACTGCGTTTCAGAGATCTGCCGTTACACTTATTTATTTATTGATCTGCCGTTATATTGTTGGAGCTCGGTTACTAAAAACATTCTTAATAAAGCTAAATGCACTGATAATATGTGAAATGTCTGGGTTATTCTACAACGAAGGAATGAATAATTCATCATTTATCGCCCATTTTGTGCGGCTTTGTGTATCCAAACATGCAAGTATCAATTACTTACAATACTCATTATAAGCACATTATTATTTAAATATATTTGACACAAAATCACATCACATCACCAAATGACTTTTTGCTTGAGATTGTGGCAGATGTAAAGGAGGAGGGGAATTTACAAGTACGTCACTTCCGCATAGAATACACCTGTGTATCCTCCGACTGTGGGTCCTCTGGAAGCTTCCTCACGCCTCATTCCTCGCCTCCTCGCGGTGCAGTTAGAAATTTGATATGTCCTTCAAGATGGTTACCTTCCACTTCGATTGATTTCCGGCTGTAGGACGGAGGAGCGAGGAAACGAGGAAGCATCAATTTGAGTATTGAGTAGCACCCCCTGAACTAAGAAGCTGATTGAGACGCATGCTAAATGTCGTACTGTTGGTTTAACTGCCATATCCACCCAGTACGGTAGAGGGCAGTGTGTGCTCACAGTCTGTATGCGACAGTCGGAAAAATAGCGAAGAATAAGGACATCTTGTCCGTTTTCCTGTTACCAACGCTTTAGCTGTAGCTACAGTGAGTTATTTATCATTGTAGTTTCAGATTTCCTCTTCCACAGGGCATTTCAATATACTTTAATGCAGATAACTAAGTAGCTCATAAAAAATAGCTAAGCTGTTAAAGCGGGCGTTGAATTCGTGAGCCGAAGTACAAATGACTCGCTACTCACTATATAAGTGTACTATATGTGGTATGAAATAATGGCGCGTGTACTCGAACTAGTGCACTATATGTTCATTGCGGCGCTTTTTGGAATAGAGCCATGTGTGCATTTGCGGGTTATTCTGACTTGAGATAAGCCAGTATTTGGCCTTCAGTCCACAAAGGACAAATAAGCGTTGTCTGTCAGTTTATTTGCTAACTAAGCATTTATTTAAAATTTTATTTCATTAAAATTTTATTTTAGCAGTATAGACTTGTTCTAGAAACATGCATACTCCATGTAGTGTTTTTTCTCTTATTTTGTCCATTAAGTCAAGCCTGTCTCCTGCCTCTCTGATACTACAAAACATTAGACTAAAGTGAAACTTTCATATATTCTAGATTCATTACACATACAATGAAATATTTCAAGCTTTTTTTTGTTTTAATCTTGATGATTATGACTTACAGCGCATGGAAATCAAAACGCAGCATCTCAAAATATTCGAATAAAGAATTTCTAATACAGAAATGTCGACTTGAGAAGATCTCTAATCAGATAATTAACTCAAAACACCTGAAAAGGTTTCCTGAGCTTTTAATCTCTCAGTCTGGTTCAGTACTCGACCACAATCACGTTGAAGATCTAATTAAATGTTGCATTTCATTCAGAAATCAAGGTCCCAGAGTCTGGAGGAAGAGTGAAGAGACACAGAATCCAAGTCCAGTGTGAAGTTTCCACAGTCAGTGATGATTTGAGGTGTCATGTGATCTGCTGATGTTGGTCCACTGTGTTTTCTCAAGTCGAGAGTTGATGCAGCGTCTACCAGGAGATTTTAGAACACGTCATGCTTCTATCTGCTGACGAGCTTCATGGAGATGCTGATTTCCTTTTCCAGCAGGACTCGGTACCTGCCCACAGTGCCAAAACTACTAGTAACTGGTTTACTGAGCGTGGTATTACTGTACTTGATTGGCCAGCCGACTCACCTGACCCGAAACTCATAGAGAATCTATGAGACACCAGACCCAACAATACAGCCGAGCTGAAGGCCACTATCAACACAAGCTGGATTTCCAGAACACCTCAGCAGTGCCACAATGATGCAGTAATTCGTGCAAAAATATTAAAGCCCTGACCGAGTATTGAGTGCATAAATTAACATATTTTTCAGACGGTCGAAATTTCTGTATTATAAATTCTTTATCCTAATATTCTGAGGTACTGAGTTTTTGATTTCCATGAGCTGTAATCTGTAATCAAGATTACAACAACAAAAAAAGACTTGAAATATTTCACTTTGTGTAATGAATATACAACATATGAAAGTTCCACTTTTTAAATTAAATTACTGAAAAAAAAATTAATTTTCCATGAAATACCTTTTTGAGATACACCTGTATATTCTCTACCTAGACATTTCTCTTCTATTGTTCTTTGATACTATTTTTTAATTTATCCTTTGCATTAGTTAATACACTTAGTGATGGTCCTCCTCTGAGAATGCAGCACTTCTGAGCAGAAACACCTTGATACTGACAGAAAGTCTAGGGTAAATCAAATAAGCACTCTTTACAACTGTGTTGAGCAGAAAAGCATCCGAGAATGCACAAAACATTATTTTGTACTTTCTTGTTTAGAGGTTGTTAGGATTCATGTATGATGGATGGTGATCAGGGCGGTGCTGAAGATGAACCACCATCACTGCTGTGGGGACTGGACCCTGTGTTTTCTGCCTATGCCAGGCTTTATATTAAAGACATCCTACAAATCAGAGAGTCTCGACAAGTTCCAGGTTTTTCACGTGGCAATGTTCTACTTTTAAAGCACAAACCCTTGATGAAGTAGAAACTTTTAAACAACAATACAAGATGATTGTTTTGCACAGTTGTACATTTAAAATACATATATTTTTATTACCCACAGGAATCTTCTTCTATAAAAGTCACCCACTGTTCCAGGTGGATGTACTGGGCACTGTGGTGTACAGACGGGAGAGAGACGACTTTTACTGCTACGGAGGTAAACCTGATACATGTGTCTTATACTGTAAATGTTCTTTGCTGTTTAAATAAATCAAAATGTATACTAAGGTGCAGTAATTCAGTTTCATTGTGGTCCATAAGTTATCTTAGCTTCATGAAGAAGATTTATGCTGATGAATGTCTGATTATATATGTATATATGTGTGTGTATATAATATATGTATGTATGTACAGTGCCTTGCGAAAGTATTCGGCCCCCTTGAACTGTTCGACCTTTTGCCACATTTCGGGCCTCAAACATAAAGATATAAAACTGTAATTTTTTGTGAAGAATCAACAACAGGTGGGACACAATCATGAAGTGGAACCAAATTTATTGGATATTTCAAACTTTTTCAACAAATAAAAAACTGAAAAA
>JAFFST010054169.1:380787-390792 GCA_022414735.1 Noturus placidus
CCCCAGCCCCCCCCCCCCCCTTCCCCCTCAGTTGATGGTCTGTGCTAATAAGTTATCACAAGAAGCAAGCAATTCACTGTTTATGCAATTGAAAATGCATTCAGGCACAAGCGATTAAAATTTCAGCTTACTAAATTACTTTGCATACAAGTGAACAAGACTGAAAGGCATTACCTTTTAAACTGAATGTAAAGAAATATTAAATAATGAGTTTAATAATTAGTCAAATAAACATTACAATTAGTGCTGGGCAATATAATGGATATCAATTTATGTGGTATAATAACATTACTGTATACTTTTTTTTTGCTGTAAGAAGGAACTGACTGGACTAGCGCTGGGATATATGATATATTCATATCAGAATAAATTATGTCACAATAAACTGAGATATTATGAGTATAATAATATCTTTCTATAACTTTTAGAAAGACTATTTTAGAAAATAAACTGACTTAACTTACTCAAAGCAGGTGATTTGTATCGAAAATGAATGTTAAAAGTTTGTATTGAATCTTTTAGATACATTTCTAACATTTTTACAGATTTTAATAGAATTTTCCACCATTTTATTGTCAAATCATTTATTTCATTTTTTTTTTTAGATAAAAGGATAATTAAACCAAGGGGTTAACATGTATCATCGACATGTCTTTATAAAATCACCCACCCACAGACTGGTTGTTAAAAACTATTATTGTACCATTTGCTCTCCTTTTCTATTTAAAATACTATTATATCTATAATACTATAATATTATAGATATACGGGCGCACGGTGGCTTAGTGGTTGGCACGTCCGCCTCACACCTCCAGGGTCCGGGGTTCGAGTCCCGCCAGGGCCATGTGTGTGCGGAGTTTGCATGTTCTCCACGTGTGTCGGGGGTTTCCTCCGGGTACTCCCCCAGTCCAAAGACATGCATGGTAGGCTGATTGGCGTGTCTAAAGTGTCCGTAGTGTATGACTGTGTGAGTGTGTTTGTGCCCTGCGATGGACTGGCACCCTGTTCAGGGTGTACCCTGCCTTGTGCCCGATGCTCCCTGGGATAGGCTCCAGGTTCCCCCGTGACCCTGAAAAGGAGTAAGCGGTTGAAGATGGATGGATGGATGGATGGATGGATTATATATATATATCTGTTAAATGGCTCCAATCTGTGACTGTGTAGGGCCTTTGTTGGTGGTTTGTCAGCAATCTTTTATATTGTCATACATACTGTGTATTCAAGCCATATCGCTCACCCTTAATCTGGACCTCCATTTTGTACACAGCAGAAGTGTTGTGTAAAACTGAGCAATCAAGCCATGGTTCAGAAGAAATTTGTGAGTGTGAAAACAAACCATGAATCAATTCCTCATTTCCATCTGGAAATCATAGTATATGGACTCAAGTATTCAGGCCAAGTACTATATAAATGTTTGGTTGAATGTGGAAGCAGCACATTGACCCAATAGATATTTCAATAATGTGTAGTTGTTATAATATATCACATCTATAGTTTATTTTTTTTTATATAGAAACTCAATGTTTGCAATCAATCACACATATCAGCTATATGCTACTACTGTACATAATACTAAACTCAGATCCAGAGCTGTAGGGCTCAAATACACTTCATTCAGTTTAAAGTGCTTGAGAATCAGGTGTTCTTAAAGGAAAAATCTAATATATAATAGTAAAGAAAATAGTAATTGTGGCATGTGGAAAAGTTTGGACACCCTTCCAGTTGTAAGGTATTGGAACTTAATTAACTTGTTAGTCTTTAATTGACTCATGAGGACTTGTTAGGCAGGTAAAGAATTGTCATTACAAATAACAATTCCTAAGCAGAATACATTCTTTAGACTCTTCAAACCTTGTGCTAACACTCAGCAACCATGGGCTCCTCTTAGCAGCTGACTGAGGATCGGAAATTGATGCTAATTGATGCCTACAAAGCAGAGGAAGGCTATAAAAAGATATCAGAGTGCTTCCAACTCAGAATTCCAACTGTCTGAAATGCCATTAAGAAATAACAGTGAACTGGGAAATTCAAGAAAAGGTCTAGAAGACTATAGAACTCAGTTAAAATTGCCTGTATGCTGGCTAGAAAGGCAAAGCAAAACACCTTTATGACTCTAAGCAGGAAAGTTTAGCTGACACAAGGGTGATGACGCACCATTCTACTTTGCAGTATTGCTGGTACAAACATGATCTGCATGGAAGAGTCATCAGACAGAAACCTTACATGTGACCCTATCACAGTGTGACCATCTCATGCATTTAAGGGTTGTGTGACAGCCTGTGGGACAGGAATCATGGCAAGATGGAATAATGAATTCCAGTAAATATTAGAAGATATTAGAAGATTGTAACAGAGTCAGTCAAGAAACTCAAAAGAGACTGGCTTCTACAACAAGACAACGATCCAAGACATACTTCAAAATTCACCATGTACTACTTCAGGAAATACAGGCTCAAGCTTAAACATCATTGAACATCTTTGGATTGATCTTAAACATGTGCAAGCAAGATGTCCTATAAGAACTAGAAGCATTCAGCAAGGAAGAGTGGGTGTTAATTCATCAAACAGGAATAGAAAGACTCCAAGCTGGCCACAAGCCACATGATGTGATATCTAACTAAGTACTGATGTGCATTTCCTTCCTTTCACTTCAAATGTTTTTTGGCCAGGTGTGCCAAAACCTTTGCATACAACTACCGTATTTTCCGCACTATAAGGCGCACCGGATTATAAGACACAGTCTCAATTACGGGGTCTATTTCTGTACTTGACCAATACATAAGGTGCACCGTGGTATAAGGCGCATACGGTTGTTACGCCAACCAAAGTCGCACAACATTTTTACAGATTTTGGAACTCAGTCCACACATAAGGCGCGCTGGATTATTAGGCGCACGGCCGATTTTTTAGAAAATTTAAGGATTTTAGGTGCGCCTTATAGTGCGGAAAATACGGTATATAATGTCAATGTGGCTTGGAATATTACTGGAAAATCATGTGTGAGAAAAGAAGCTTTTTTTAGTTTTTGTGCACCTAGCAGTGAGTGTTATCCCTTTTGTTTGAGATCACCGACATGTTTTCTCCTATTGAGCACCATTGTAACTGTGCTAGAAAATAACAATGTTCCAGTGTGATATCAGCACAGCACACAACCACAAACTTCCCACAAGAATAACGAAAATGCAGCACTGACCACATCACAGATATTTCAATAGAAACATATTTAATGCTTCTCAGTGTGGAGTTTTCCTTTAATTATAAACCACTTTGATTTCCCAGATTTGAGTAACAGGGTTGTAAGAGGATAAATTAATTAGATCATAATTATAGCAGCCTGTTTCCAGGCCGTGCACTATTATCAAGACGTCTTACTGATCACTTACAGTCATCATACTGTTTTGAGGCCTACTTCCTGTTGAAATGATGTCATTGGCAGTTCAGGGCCAAATCCCCACATAACCAGCTTTCCCACGCAAATGTGAGGACCTCAGAGACTTCGAGATCTCAGAGTGAATCCCGGCTGACATCTTTATTTGGGTCTTGTGGCAAGCACTATCATGAATCCTTATTATGTTCACAGATATGTTCAAGCTCATGTGCTGAAAATCAGTGTAGCATCACCTATTGGTTTTTAACAGAACTGCATTTTCTATTTCTGTTCTGAGTCAAATATGAAATAAAGAAAAGTATGCCAGTAGGATTGCTTAAGGTTCAACACACTGTCAGAGTGACGTGAGCAGAACTCAGTCATCCATCACTTCCTGTATGGATGCCTTGACAGTAAAAATTGGTGATGCTTCTGCATGGAAGTCATGTGTGTCCCTGCTGATTGTCCCGTGTCATTTCCTCTTGGTGTATCAGGCGCTGGTGCGACTTCCTCCCCAGATCTCCCAGAGTGAGGAAGTACTGCGCTTCTTCGAGACCAAGCCAGATGACACAAACCCTCCTGTAGAGTGAGTGTCATATGCACACACAAACTTGCATGCATGATTTACACTTTTTAAAGTGTTTTCACCAAGAACCGGGAACTTACTACCATGTAGGAATGTTTCAATCAGGGACGAGCTTGACATACTGAACACCACTGATTGGTTAAATACAACTAAATAAAACTATAACTGAAGCTATAACTATAACTATTGCTAAACACTAATTACTAAAATCTGTGTGTGTGGGTTTGGATGTGTGCTTTTTTAATACCTTTCCTTGATTTGAAATGTATTCAAGGATTCCGCATGTGGTCTTTGCACGTCACTGTTTGCCTCTCTATAGGAAGTGTTCTCATAATTTTGCAGCCTGCAACCTTGTTGAGCGTAAAAACACTTTTACACACCTATTTATGATTGTGATTACACATTAGAAATGCAATCCGGCTCTTTGCCACATTGTGACCAGTCAGTTAGGCCTCTAACTATTATCTAAGGAGAACATAACCATTATGTAAGGGGTGTGCTATTATAGGAAAATAATCAATGACATAATGGTGTGATGTGGCCCATTATGAAGCTCTTACCCAAATGTCGATAATGTACTACTAGCAGCACATCCCAAACTATTTGATTCATCTTATACCACAACAATCATTTAAATTTTTTTATTAAAGACCAATACATCATAGTTTTATGGTTACATTTAATGTTTCATGTTATGTAATATCCACGAATTTAGTTCACTTTCTCACTTACGTTATAGAAGCTATAAACATTCATTCCCTCACTTTTTCCTGAAGGTGATAAGACAGAAAAGATACCGCATGTCATGCTATCATGATACCACAAAGTGCCTGAAGACTGTTCTATGCAAAACATAAAAAGAGGACCCTACTCCATTTTCTCTCCATTTCTACAGTATATAAAATACTTTAATTTTTATAAATAATTGCCATCAATCTGTAATGGCCCTTGTTGGTGCATCGTCAGCAAATTGTTTTAGATTGTCATACAAACTGTGTATTCAAGCAATATTTCTCACCCTTAACGTACCCAGTGACCTTCATTTTGCACACAATAGAGAGTCGTGTAAAACTGAGCAATCAAGCCACGGTTCAGAAAAAAATTATCAGTGTGAAAACAAACCATGAATCAATTCCTCATCTCTATTTGTAAGTCATAGGTATGGACTCGAGTAATTTAACGTTATGGAAATTTTATGAAGTTTCTGTTATCACTTATTTTATAGCAGCTGTAAACCTTCTTTTCCAGTATTTTAAAAATTCATTTATTATTAGTGTTCCTGTCATTATGAGACATTTATATAGGAACAATAATGTATTAGAACGAGCGCATTAATGATAACATATTGTTTAAGTTACAGTTGGAACCACCTGTGCTAATACACACCTTCTGACCAATCAGATTCGAGCACTGAGCTACGCTGTGGTATAAAGAAAACTAATCAACACCATCTAAGGGATCAGATTTTATGAATTCAACAGAGCTGTGTTATGAAAGTAAATAATGACTTTAACATCACTGTCTTGCAAAAAAGGAAGTCCCAACTACCTTAAAGAGTTCTTCTGTTTGCTATGTGGAATGCTGCGACTGAGCTTCCAAATGGAATTAATTTTAATAACAAGATTTATATATTATATACAATATTTTTCCTATATACATTTTTACCCCTGGGTGTGTGCAGATCCCACTTTGAGAACCACGGCTCTAGAGGAGTAAGAACATTGTATGATTCTCTGTTGGGATAGAAACACTACACTCTTTTAGAGACAAACATGATCATCCTTCTCATTTATGTCTCTCTCCTGCCATCTTTTCTGTACAGTCGAGGTCATAAATTTTCATATGCCTTGCAGAATCCGCAAAATGTTAATAATTAAAAACAAAAAAACAAGAGGAATCATAAAAATCGCATTTTGTGTTTTATTTAGTTCTGCCCTGAATAAGCTTTTTCACATAACATATATTTACATTTAGTCCCCAAAACACAATAATAACTGAATTTGCACAAATGAACTAGTATTAAAGTTTACACACGCGTGATTATTAATACTGTGTGTCGTTACCTGGATGATCAGCGACTGTGTTTATGTTTTGTGAGAGTCGTTGATGAGTCTCTTGTTTATCCTGAGCAGTTAAACTGCCCACTGTTCTTCAGAAAAATCCTCCAGGTCCTGCACATTCTTTACTTTCCCAGTATCTGCATATTTGAGCCCTTTCCAACAACGGCTATATGATGTTAAGATCCATCTTTTCACACTGAGGACGACTGAGGGACTCGTACAAGAATATTACAAAAGGTGCAAAAATTGACTGATGCTCAAGAAGGCAACGCGATACATTAAGAGCCAGGGGCGTGTAAATTTTTAAACAGGATGATTGGTGTAAATTGTTATTATTTTGTTGAAAGATCTATTTGCTTCATTTAACACTGCCCTTCAGACACTAAATAAGATATTTACATTTACATGAAACATGTAAATCTTATGTAGCTTCTGAAGGGCAGTATTAAATGAAGCAAATAGATCTTTCAACAAAATAATAACATTTTAGACCGATATCACCGAACTTATGACCTCAGCTATATCTCACCTCCTATTTTCTCCTTCTTGACATCTCTCTCTCTCTCTCTCTCTCTCTCTCTCTCTCTCTCTCTCTCTGTCTCTCTCTCTCTCTGTCTCTCTCTCTCTCTGTCTCTCCCCCTCTCTCTCTCTGTCTTTCTCTCTCTCTCTGTCTCTCTCTCTCTCTCTCTCTCTCTCTGTCTCTCACTCTCTTCACATTCTCAGTCTCTCTCCTGATATTTTCCTTTTTCTATTATTGAACTATTATCCTCACACTCTGTTTTTCCCCCGTCTCTCTATCCTACTCTCTGTATGTAAACAGCACACGCGTTACACCCAATTCTAAACCATTACATGCATATTAATCTTTTGCTTTATGTCTTATCTACAGTGCTGCAGAAAGACTGCTTTTCAGTTAAACATTATTTATAATACCAACATAGTAATTAATATTGGGTTACCATTAATCCCTAACACGGGTATATTAGTGTGTGTGTGTGTGTGTGTGTGTGTGTGTGTGTGTGTGTGTGTGTGTGTGTGTGCACGTGCAGCTAAAGCCCTAAAAGTCTCAGTAAACCCACAACACTCCAGGTGATTTTTATTATTGATCTTGGACCCGCTCTCCTCTGCTCAAATCCATAAGTCAGCCATTATGAAGCAAAGTGTATTACTGCATAAATACACAACTTCTATCCTTCATTTTACAGCACCATGGCGTTTAAGGAAATCTATGAGCAATGACAACTCAGTGATAAAACACCAGAGCTAGAACAGGTACCTCACTGACCTCTATGCTTGTTTAAGTGTCCATGTAATTGGAAGCACTCGTGTGTGTGCTGCTTATGTGTATATGAATGAATGTGTGTGTGCTCTTAATTTGTTTCTTTTTTAGACTCAGTGTATTGTACATGGCTCCTTTTCTTTTCTTTTTGTATTTTTTTTTTTTAATAGGGATGCTTTATAGGGATGTAACCGAATACGAATACATGATTTGGATTGAACAGATAACAATAGATTCTAAACATATACAAATACAGATACAAAGAATTTACATACCATGCTGCCATTTCTACGTCTTAGGTATGTAAGCAGATATGAATACCATCCATCCATCCATTCACTTTCTGTACCACTTATCCTACATAGTGTGGTGGGGAGCCTGGAGCCTATCCCTTGAGATTCGGGGCACAAGGCAGGGACACAATCACTCACACACAAACACACAAACACACATACACACACACACCCATTCACAATTTGGAAATGCTAGTCAGCCTACAACACATGTCTTTGGACTGGGGGAGGAAACATGAGTACCCAGAGGGATACAAATACATTTAAAAATAAAAAAAATGATTCCTGGAAAATCATAGAAGCATTAAGATTCATGACTAGCAGCAGCAGCAGCACTGCACCGCAGCTTCATAGTGGATTCTGACAGCGTGTCCCGTGAACTTCCATGGTCTGATATTCTGCTTAACTATAAATTTAGCATTTATGACATACTGACATTGTCTTTCTAAGGCTACTTCAAATGGTATAGTATATAATTATAAATATGAAAATAAATGTATAATTGTGTATTATTTATAAATATGAAAAAAGAAATATGAAAAAAGTGTACAGTGTTTATAATTAGTGTAAATGTGGTAAACATTAAGCATAGTACACTTCCTAGCTTTGTGCAAGCAAGTGCTTTATATACTGCGGACTTTAATTTCTGCATCAGAGGCATGAACATGCAGGGAACAGTTTGAAGATTCTGGCATCCTACATTTGAGAATAAAGTAGAAAATCTTAATAAAGAAAGTAATTAATATTAAAAAAAACTTATTCAATTTCCACAAATTGAATACCTGCTTTTGAGTGGTATTTTTTCATATAAAATTGGCAGTAATTGTGTGTTATCAGGTTTGTACATGCTGTTACGTTTGAGAATTTTGAGTAAATCAGTAATCTGTAATACTCTGTCCTCATATAGTTACATTTACATTTGCAGCATTTAGCAGATGCTCTCCTGCAGAATGAAATGCTTTGTAGTGCGCATCAAAAAAAACAAACTTCATGCTAGTTCAAAACGTCAGAATCTTCATATACCATCGAGCTACAACCCTGTTTAAGAGAGGTTAGTACACACACATTAAGGGATTAACATTTTTTTTCCTCTCCAATTTAATTCTTTCATACAATTCTTTTAAATTTGTGCTGTCTTGAACAATGAAATAAACAGTTTGGTATAGCAAATAAATGCTATCTAATATCTGTAGAGGAAGTCAGCTGGTTAACTCAGGTAGCTAGGTAATTTGATGTTGCTATGAGTAAACTAGTCCATATGCACATAAACAAAAGAGAAATACATTTTATAAAAAAGGGAATGGAAATCAACTCATCTAACATTTTCAGTCAGTATAAACAAATGAGTTATTACCACAAGTCTGTTATAAGATTAGTCAGGACACTGTTGGGTTTCTGTGTGTAGAGTATCATGTTTAGCTGCTGGTGAACAGGACAATGGGAAAGGGAAGGGGTGTGAGCCCCATGCTGGGCGAAGAATTCACACCTCTCCACAATATCATAGGTACAAATATAAAACGGACAGCACAGCTAAAGTTTTTGTTATAATAAAAACAATGTATACAGCTGCCATAAATAAAATGAAAACTCATGAAATTCTTAAGAAAAACTGCAAATTCTTAAAGCCCTTAGTGTCTACTTTCACTTGAGACATTACCCACTACTGCAGAGCGTAAAATCACAAATAAATTCAATGCTGAACACAGGCACCACAAAACAGGTGGAAATTCCAGTTTTTGGCCTCTGGTTAAAAAAAAGAAAAAAAAGTCTCATTAATGTTACATATTTCCAACTTGAGTGAGGAATTAAACACCTAGACAAATATTCTCAAAAGCTGAGTATTGCATTGGAGGGACTGCAGATGTGCAGCATGTCGATTTGAGAGAGAAACAAAGAAAAATGAAAGGCATGGGGACATGGGGTTGGGAAAGTGGGAGAGATTTTACACAAAGATTGCCTTTGAGTGCTGGGAATAATCCAAGACTTGTTCTCAGTTCAGTAATTCACTACACACACACACACACACACACACACACACACAAGAAGTGTGTCCTTCTTCATTAAAGTGTGTTAGTCACAAGATCAGAAGCCTGCAGAACTTCGGCAACAGACAACAGGAGAGCAGTGAGTGTCAGGGAGTTTTCGATGCAATGAAGTTTTTGTATATGAAACGCCACCTGCTGGCTAAAGCGTGAACAATAAACATCACTGACTAGAAACAGTTTACACGAGAGGATATTGAGGTAATTAATTTTCATCACTGCTACATTATAAGCTGCTTTGTTATCCAGACTTATAATATATATATATATATATATATATATATATATATATATATCCTTTCTCTATCACCGATTAGTCTAGACAACCTTTCGTCACTTTATGGGTCATCACTTCTCCACGTATTTCATCGATGTGAT
>JAFFST010054169.1:394379-401879 GCA_022414735.1 Noturus placidus
CAAGGAGGAATGGGCAAAAATTTCAGTCTCTCGATGTGCAAATCTGATAGAGACATACCCCAAGCGACTTACAGCTGTAAAAAAGTGGCGCTACAAAGTATTAACTTAAGGGGGCTGAATAATTTTGCACGCCCAATTTTTCAGTTTTTTTATTTGTTATAAAAGTTTGAAATATCCAATAAATTTGGTTCCACTTCATGATTGTGTCCCACCAAAAAATTACAGTTTTATATCTTTATGTTTGAGGCCTGAAATGTGGCAAAAGGTCGAACAGTTCAAGGGGGCCGAATACTTTCGCAAGGCACTGTATAGTTGAAAATTTGCACAAAAAAAGAAGAATTTATGGGAGTAGTTGGTAAGTTTTTGCTGTATGTCAACAATGTGCAATGGTGGAAAGTTTCATGTCATCATACTTGTCAACAGTCTCAAAAATGTTTTAGGGTAAAATCCCAATTACAGCATTTTCCAGACTATTTTGTATTATTGCATAAAAAAAATTTGGAGATTAATGAATTGTTGCCATATGGCAACACCATGCAGTAAAGGGTTAAATACAACAAAAGACGCTAGCAGGATTTCATGTTCATTTCTGAGATTAAGATATAGAGCCATATCTGAAAACACTGCGTGTTATGTTTTTATATAACATAGCAAACAACAGCTACAACTGTAGTTTGATCCATGTGCTCATATTTATCTGCTGTACCATGTTTATACCAGTAGAGGTCATGGTTAGCTCTTTAGCTGGACATAAAATGTGATCAGATGGCAGAAATCATGTGATCAGGTGACAGATCTCATTTACAATCAGTGCTGTGATGTACCACTATAAGGTACTGATGCATTGGCTGACGTGAAATCAGTCGAAACCAGCAGTTTGGATCGACCGGAAATAAAGCAGACAGCAGCTTTGTGTTCTTTTCTTCTCCTCTAAATGTCCTAAAAGGATTTTCTCAGACACAAATGTAGTTACAGTCTGGCTCTGTCTTTCTCTCTCTATCTCTAGTATTCAATACACAATGTCTGACCTTGTTTTTTTCCTGTCTGCCACACATCCAGTGCTCACAAATGAATTTTTAGCATTTCCTGGAATTTTTGGTGGAATTCTCAGACCTTCTTTACGATCCATGAAGTTGTTAAATGACAAAATGTAATCCTGGACCATTAAGTTTTCAGCACAGTAATTAGGGGACTCGTTTAAAGGAACGCTTGAATGTTTTATTTTTTATTTTTTGTCTCGTTTTAATCTAATACATCTGTAGTGCATGTGTGATTTCCACAGACAGTTAATCCAGATTACTCTAAGATCATTAATGTCACTAATTCTAAGGGTAATTGTTGAAGTATGTATACAAGTTCCAAACATGCATCCATGAAATACGAATTCAAAACTACAAATAATAAGAGTCTTGGCAGGAGACACACGATAGAATTCCGTACCAACACGGTTCAACCAGACTTCAGCAATACATTCACGAAACAATTACTTGCACCTTTTCTAAGATTCTAAAAATTCTCTCTGAAAAAGCAGTCCTGTTTCCCAAACTGATTTATTTGCAAAAGAAAAAAAACAACAACATTTGACTGAATAATTTATGAAAGCTCACATTTCACAAAACTACTCAGAAATGTTTATTAACGCCCCCACAACTGCCCTTAGATTTGCAGCAGTAAACTTGTCTACATGAGGAATCAGCTGCTTGCATCTCGAATTTCCCCTTGGGGGATCAATAAAGTATCTATCTCTATCCATCCATCCATCCATCCATCCATCCATCCATCCATCCATCTTTTCATTTTAAGTACAAGTCTCTGTTTTCCATTCTTCACTTCATACTTGTCAAAATTCTTGTTTGTCGTAATCACAAATACACTAGAGATATAGAGGATAGAGATTAGGTTGGAAACACGCTGGACTATTCCACGCTGGACTATACTAGACCATTTTTTGCTCTTAAATACTAGTGTTACATTCCAGTTAAGCGTTTCTGTGTCCAGTTGTCTCTAAGATGACCGAGGAAGAAAAGAAAGGTAGAAGAAACATAAGAAAGATTTATAAAGCCTGTACCTAATAATTAGGCTTTTATACATGGACATCAATCAGGTTCAGTGAATTCTTCTGCTTGTCTGCATCTCTCTCTCTCTCTCTCTCTCTCTCTCTCTGTCTCTCCTTCTCCCTCTCTCTGTGTGGTGTAGAAATCCTCAGATCACTTTCCTGCATGCTTCTGTGTATGTATAAAGCAACACTGATTTCTTCAGATGATTAATTGGTATCGCAATGGAGGAATACAATTTCAACTTGGAGGTCAGTTCACCCTGACCCTGTTAGCTTAAAAGCTTTTGGCTAATTAAAAAAAACTGAGGGGGTTGGACGCCATGATGGATGGGATTTACTCTATTAGAGGGGTGTTTAAAGCTGAGGGTGGGGTCAAAGGGTGGTTGTTTTGGACGGTGGGCACACTCATGCCAAGATTTATGGTTATTTATTAGAAAGACATACATTAATCTATGAATTGAGGTCTCATGTTATCTATACAGAGTGGTAATGTGGAAAGTAGACTTTTGCACATAATGAAATCATTCGAAATACACCAAGGTGCCAGGATGTAGATCCAGGTTTTAATGCATGCTTTAGCAGAGGAATGGGTGAGGTTTTGTGATTTTTAAATGAGTAACTCAGCTTAAATTTCATTCGGTTTATATATCTGTTTATTTCCAATTTTACAGACTTTCAATTAAAAAAAAAACCCTATTCATATATAAGCATAATTTTTTCATATCATGAAATAGGCTTGGAGGATATAAAACAGCAAAAAGTGCATGTCCAGGACCGAATTCGGAAAGCGGTGATTCCACGCTGGACTATCTCTTTAAAAATTTATATATATATATATATATATATATATATATATATATATATATCTCACAAAAGTGAGTACACCCCTCACATTTTTATAAATATTTGATTATATCTTTTTTGATTAAACTAGCACCCAAAAAGTCAAGGGTGTTACATTCTAATGATTTGCTTATTTATTTAATAATGTACTTCCAATGTATAATTTGAGTAAACTTTGAGAGAAATTCTCTTTCTTCTTCTCACGATCTTCTGAAAATTATTTGGTGTGACTTCCTGTTAAACATCCAAATATTTCATAGAGGTGAATGGGTGCAGGTCTCAGGGTTGAATAAGTATTGTGGGAACTAAAATGGAAATTTTTCATAATCTATAATGGATGACTAATGGATATTCATACATTCATGTAAGTATTCTCATAATTATGTTTCAATGTAAAGTCTAGTTATAGTGGGCAATTAGGCAAAAAGTTTGTTGTTTTCTAATAGCTACAGACAGGTTTTTTTTTAAATTAGTTTTAACAGGCACATGGGTTGTTTTGAAGTACAATTTTCCTGTGTTTGAAATGGCTTTAACCTTTTACTTCACATAAATAATTGTAAATACAACACCAATGGGACACAAATGGCACCCTGAACACTGTAAGGGAATAACCTTCTGGTACCTGGAAACTTTTAGCTACAGAATCTGCAGGCTGAGAAAGCTAGCTGACGTAGCTAATGACAGTAATGGAAAAATAAGTTTTGATAGTTGTGGTACATTTTGACAGGTTTAGCTACTGTTAATACGGATAAATCTCTGCAACTCATAAACTATGACAGCTACAGAAACCCCATTTTCCTGTCAAATGTAAACAAGTAAACAAGCTAGTTAATTAGCATTTAACTAGCCAGCTAGTGAGCTAGTTGATCTAATGTTAGTCTGGAACAAAAAATTTACTTTCTGTATTTTGACAGTTTGTTAATTTCTGTAAATCATTATATCTACAAGCAGGAAAACACATCTGTGTCAAATGTGAGAGTGTTTACTAGCTGTTAGCTTGTTAGGTGGGTAACTAATTAGAGATACCGGGGATATGAGAGTATTTTTCAGAATGTATACTGTGTATAAGGTTCTTATATTCTGTCTGTTTCATCTGCACTAAAACACATTAAACGATTTTATTCTACAGAATTTTAATGGTTTATAATGGTTTAAAATGTCTGAGGTACTTTAAGTTAATGTGGCGGGTATTAACTCTCATGAGGCTAGAGGGGGAGGGGAGGATAATGTGTTTGTGTTTAGGGATTGTAGTGGGGGTTAGCTTCAAGAGCTAAAAACAACACAATCTATGCAGACAAATTTGGTATCTAGAAGTTTGCTTATCATACATCTGTCATATATTCCTGCTTAGCAAAATGACATGAGAGTGTAATGAAAAGAGCTTTTTTTGTTTGACTAGATTAGATTATAACATGTTTTGCTCACCCTGCTGAAAAAATCCCAATAGAAACCATCATAGAATTTGTATTGGTTTTACTGGTTAGAATGGGAATTGTATTGGTTTTAATGGAAACTGTAATGTAGGTCCCTACTGGTACTTTGTTGCCTTCTATGTCTAGTGGATACCATTAAGGACCAGTAATGATAAAGGGTTTAATGGGTGGTTTGTAATGGTATATGTAGTGGAAATCATTCGAATGAAAACCATCTGTGATGTTTTCTATTGTTTTTTTTCAGCAAGGTGGTACCCTTCAGTCTTGTCATCTACAGTATTTCTCTGTTATGACAGCGTTAGTGGCTGGCCTACCTGTGTGTTAGATTTGGGAAAACTTTCTTGTGACACGGCTGTAGCTGGCCAAGACTCAGAACAGCGTCAAAAACAGGAAAGATCTACTCAGAGCCAAGACCATGTTTTGGCCGTGTTTGGAAATATTACGTAATTTCTTGGTATCTCCAAAACTGATGATCTGTTTTTTTTGGGATGTGTTTATCTGTGTGTCTGTGTATGAGGAACAGGAAAACACATCCCGTAACTTTTTAACATCATTTGAATATTGTTTCCTGTGTATGCCTAGTGTTCATGGTGTCTTTTTTAAAAATAGTTCTACACTGTCTGTTTACTCACACTGTAATTCCTTTTTTCGTCCTGTTTTTTTCTCTTTGTTGCTTTCATTATTATTGAACCAGTTACTTATTTCTTGCTCAATCAGTCTCTTGGGATTTGATTAGGGGGAGACAGGGGTCAGAGAACAGCCGGGTCAGCTTGTCCTCCTCCCTCCTGTCCACACCCCATCTCTCTATCTCTCTCTCTCTCTCTCTCTCTCTCTCTCTCTCTCTTAAAACTCTTTCAGTCTGCTCCCCGTCTACCATCAACCATCAGCCCATTCCTGTCTCCTGATGCCATTTCTCCCCCCCCCCTCCCCCCTCACTCTTTCACACACTGTATAATGTTTTACAGATGCTCTTTCTCCTTCTCTTTCTCTGGCACCTTTTCTAGTCTTCTGTTCATATACTCCACCCTTAAGAGGTGAATGCCTCCTAGGGCCTTACACTGAGCCACACAAGTGTTAAATGGTTTTGTTTACTTTTTTGTTTACAGCTTTGCGGAGGCCTCAGGATTCTTGTAAACAATCTTTAATGATGGAGTCACCTTCCCAGCAACATCTACTAAAACCTCCTTGTATCAATATCTTCAAGAGCTACACATACTGTGAGGAAATACAGAGAAACAGAAAGGCTGTATAGTGTTTGTTCATGCTTATATTTTTAAGCTCTTGGGAAGAATTCAGCTTTGGGATCTTACTGATTGTTATTCTAATGCAATGTAGCATCGAGTTCCCACTATTGCAAAAGCCCTGAGGATGAAAAATGATTCAAAACACTCTGAACAGTCTAGTTCGAAACGTTTGACTTTCACAACTACATAAAGGCTTTATAGTTACATTTTTTTTAAAGTAAAACGCCACCCTGAGACACATTAAATATATTTATACTGAAAATATTTGTGATGTGATCAGCAATTTTGGTGCCAATTTATTGGTTGGTGCTTTTTCTTGTAAGAAGTTAGCAGTTGTTTTCCACAATTAAATCACATCAGGGACATTGTTAGTGCAGGTACAATAGTGTTTAATAGGAGAATAGTTTGATTTTGCTGTTAGCGCCTAATAACAACAACAATTTAAAAAAAAAAAAAACCTCTGGGTTACGCATGTACCGGTAACCCTCTTCCCTGAGAAGGGAACGAGATGTTGCGTTTAGCATAACACTATGGGAGCGCCCCATAGTGTTATGCTAAATGCCCCATAGTTCCCCATAGTGTTATGCTAAACCCAACCTGGAATTCTCTTTGAAAGGGAAGCTAATTTTCTTACCATTATTCAGTGCCATATTAATGAAAAATCCAATGCAGAAGTAGTGAAGTTACAGAACTGAATACAGCAATACAATGCAATTGAACTGCTAATTAGTTAGCACGTGAAAAACAGGATGGTTTTGATGGCTGTATTAGCATAAATGTTGAAGATTTGGAATATGCTCTCTTTGAGCAGCGTGTAAAGATAAAGTGGTGAGAAAGCTGGACAGACTAAAACAATAAAGTGCTGCTGCATTGCCCTTTTTATGTAGACATGAAATGAGGGTTCAATCCTACTGGCACCACCATCTGGAGGTAGTCGAACGCACTTGTGGGTAATGTAGGAAACTGTTAACTAAAGTGAAAATAGATGTCAGTGAAAGAAGTTAAAAAAAAAAAAGTCAACTCAGGATTTCATAATAATAAAATAAAATATTGGATGCCTTTGAAAACCCAATGTTAAATATAAAGATTCATATGCAAGTCATCGCTGGGTGGATTTCTCTTTAAAGTCCTTCAAGTTAACTTATTATTGAGTTTTTCCATCTGAAGCAGTATGCATTTACAAGAAGGAATTCTTTTTTTTTTTTTGTGATTTATATTTTTTATTGATTCTCATACACTTTTCAGAGTACAACAAAATATATAAATACAGAATCAATATATTTTTTAACCCCAGTAACAGCCCCTCCCACCCCACCCATGAATGTTTACATATGATTAATTTATTTATAATTCATGTACATGTAATTCAATTACATATGTTTCGTATTATTTTCAGAAATCCATTCAGAATCAAAGAAAAGAAATTACAAGAAGGAATTCTTAAGGCTACATGATACTGTTATAAGACGTCCCAAATACACTGAGCTCAGTGGTTATAATGTACTCATGTAACTCAGCCTGGAAAGTGTCTTAATACAAGCTTATATCAAAGAAATTCTGTCACATAAACATTACATAAAAATGGACAAAAGCATCGTCTCTTGACATGAAGTACATGGATGTATAGTTTTCATGTAGCCTTATTGCCACTGAACTTTACAGTAAGCTAAAACTTTATTATTAGCAATAGAACTACCTATGCATATGTATTGTTAATGTAATTTAATAAATAGATGTGTGTGTGTGTGTGTGTGTGTGTGTTTGGGAAGGTTGAATCTTGTTTAACTGCATGAAAGTGCTGCAGGCTTGCTTCAAGAGTCTCCAGAGGAAGTTGGTCTAGTTAAGCACTTTTCAGCATGGCGCCCTCTCTTATTTAATTCACCATTTAAATGGCCTTCAGATTTTAGCACGCAAGCTTGAGTGG